>JARFOC010000215.1:280608-299664 GCA_031763485.1 Osmoderma eremita | reverse complement strand
CGAATCGTATAGGTGGCAGTCTTTCGCTTATCGATTATCCCAGATGATCAACGTTCGATGGTAGCGATCGCTTCCTGGTTTACAAACCTTTACAATAACAATAAGACGACACGATGTTGTAAACACATCATTGCAATACATATTTATAATGACGATCAATGACAAGTGATGTTTCATTATCGTTTTCTTGTATTTTTGTTATTAACTCTCTAAATTAGCTATACAGAACCGTTTTCTATAAAAAAAAAAAACCGACATTATTTGTGAAAAATAAAAATAAAAAATATTATAAAAATGGGGGATATGGATTACCCGGTCTCCGGTTATAAAGTTTTCCGAAAATAATTCGCGTCATCCTTGGAATGATATGATATGCTTCAAATTATATTTTACAAAAAAGAAGAAATCTGTTATAGTTTCCGTGATATTTACAAAAATTTTAAAATGCTCTTGTACCCCTGTTAGTGTGAGGGTTATATTCACGAAATCTAATTCTGACATAATTTCTCCAAATTCCACTACATACAAATATGCGTATAAACCTCCCATTAGTAATAAATCGTACCCAGGCTGTACCGATTAATATCGAAATTTAGAGCTCTCGAACCGGATCTGAAATACAGATCCCTCGACAACGAGCGGACTATTGGCGCGAATTCCCCGGGCTCTCGAAGGGGAACATCGTGCGTCGATGCTCTTAATTGCAAATGACGGTTAACTTCTGCGAAAGTCACTCCCAATTACGTCGAGGCTTACCCTCCTGAAATTCGTTAGTATAAACGGTAGGGGTCTTATTAGCAAGACTCAAATTCGATTCTACATGGATTCATACAGTAAGTTCTCTTCCATATTTAAATAAATTTGATTTATATATTCCGCACGAAAGTTCAACTTGATAGCACCCTTGTGAAAAGTGCGAATATGAAAAATACTGTGAGCGTAAAAATCATGGAATAAAATTCATATTACGTTAACAATTTATACTTGCGAAAAATCCTGTGACAGGTCAAGTTTTATATATTGTTTGGTACCTTCTTTGCATTAAAATGAGTTCCTTCTCTTATCGCCGTCGAGGTAATTGCCTCATCATCAATTTGTTTGAAGGAGATCCTCATATTTTGGCATCAAGGATAAAAAATTAATTCATTCTGAACTCAGCTTTACCCCAAAATAACGGCCTGAGAGGTAAGCTATGTAGCTCAAAAGCTCCAAAATTGATCTAGAAGAAAGATATCAACTCCCAAACTTATCTACCATTCGTCAAAGTAGATGTTCGAATTGTCATCCATTCACTTCTCGGCAAAAATAGACCAACAATTAATGCCCAAGTACCAGAAGTTCTTCAGGAAAATCAAAACATAGCCAACACCAATGCGTTAGAAATCAGTAGTGTTAATGCAATATCAAAAGCGACTGCAAATGCCATACACCACGGCTTGGCAAACTCAAAATCCTAAAAATGTATTCTTATAAACTGCAATTTGATTTGAAGGAATGGTTTATTTTATGGACAGATTTTTTGCATTTTGCAATCTATCTACTAAAATATTGAGCAAATTACATTCAGCCAAATCTATGTGTTAGGTCTAAAGGTTTGAATCGTATGAGTCTGTGCACTTCATGTGCATTGTCGAGTAGGTCCACTGCAAGGTTGTTCGGACGAATATCTGTCCTGGTATTTTCTGCTACTTTTTGCGATTTCTTCCTTCACTGTAAGAATTTTTAGGTCACCATGGATCATCTGATTTGAAGTATACAATGGTGCATTCACAATCATTCGTAGGACCTTAGACTGGTATCTTTGAGAAATCTCAATCTTGGAATTACTAGCCATACCCCATAGCTTGATTCCATAAGTCTACGTTGATTTCAGTACCGCTTTGTAGAGTAGAAGTCTGTTTTCCACAGACAGCTGTGATAAACGACCAATCAACCAGTGCAGTTTTAAACCAAGTTGCTTCCCTTTAGTCCTTATATGTCTTTTCCATGTGACTTTGCGGTCGAAGTGTATTCCAAAATTCTTGGCTTGGGCACACAGCCAGGGCACAAGGGATGAAGCGCGAAGAAGTTGGACATTTATTTAAAGTATTAATAGAAGTTTTAACTACAAATGATTTACTTGATAAACCTGGTGACATTTTCAACTTTGACGAAACAGGTTTGCAAATTAATAATAAACCAGGAATGGTGGTGGCTACTAAGGGAGCTAAAGACCTTTAGTCATTTTCTAGTTTAGAAAAGAGAGAAAATGTATAGCTAATTTCCTGCTGTAACGCAGAAGGATATTTTATACCACCAGTGTTGATTTTTGAAGGAAAAAAAAAATCTGAATTTTCTGACGGGATTCCTCCAGGTTCTTGGATATTTAAGAATCCTAAATCTTCTTACATCAACCCTGAGCTATTTATTCAATGGTTTAGAGATTGCTTTTAGCCAAAGAAGACACCGGGAAAGGCAATATTAATTCTAGACGGTCACTGCTCTAACTGTAACGCCATTAAACTTTTACATTTAGGGGCGCAAAATGACGTGATTATCCTGTGCCTTCCTAGCCACGCCACATAGGCTTTACAACCATTGTATAGGGCTTTCTTTAAGTCATTGAAAACATATTTTTATCAAGAAACAAAAAATTGAATTATGCAGCATATGAATAGAAAGATTTCACAAACTGTAATTTCAAGATTAATAGGAAATGGATGGGTTACGCAGTATTTGTTTCAAATGGCGTGGCAGGCCTTAGGACATGCGGTATCTATCCCTATAATCCTAATGCGATTCCTGAACACTTCTTTTCTATGTCCAATAACAGTCTTGTCGCCCCCAAGCAGCAAACACAGATGTTGGAGTTTCTACAGAAGTCGGCGAACCGTCTACTAGTCCGGCACATTATGACTCTCCAACAAGCAAGAAAGGGAACGGTACAGAAAATGGAAAAGAGAACGATTGACCATCTAAATATTGGGAAGCTAACCCAATTCTTATGCAAATGCCAAAAAGCAAGCTGGGAGCTCTGAAAATAACGTCTCCAGAAAAGCAAAGGATACGAGAACACCAGCAGACAAGAAAGAAGTACAGATCCTAAAACTAAAAACAAGGGGAAGAAAAATAGAAACCTTTCTTCTAGGTCCGAAGAAGATGATCTCGTATTGTCTTCTCATACTGACGCTTGGAATGAATTCGATGAGTACTGTATTCAATGCCACGATTATTGCTATTCAACAAAATCCAAAGTCGACTGGATCCAATGTACCCAATGTAATCATTGGCTGCATGAACCATGCACCTCAATAACAATATTTGCAATAGCTGCGGTAAAAATAATAAATAAATTGTATTGCTGGTGGGGATGACTGCCTGCACATGGTGAAAGATGCGTGATTAGATTTTGCTTCATTGGCTTTGATACGCTATCTTTTAACCATTGTTATAATATCGGTCCTTGCACGCTTCCTTTAGGAACTCCGGTCAACAGAAAGTCTACATGCAATAATTCAGGAAGGTCGCTTGGTTTTGTGCGGTTTCACATCCAATTCCAATCATTAGTCCATATTTCTTCGAACGATACCTGCAAATGCTAAAAGCAATTCCACATATGCAAACCGTGGACGTAATTAAAAACATAATTTTTATGCAGGATGGTGTTATAAGCACACATTTTGAAAATTCATGACCTCGAAAATCGTCTAATCTGAACCTAGTGGTGTTTGGGCTTAGGGGTTCTTTAAAAAAAATAGTGTTTAGAATGCGATCACAAGCCCTGGAATAATTGAAAGATTATTGGGGAGCGAATTGCTGCAATTCAACCCGAAATGCTCTATATAACTTGAAGGAAAGGTTGGTGCGTTTATACCACGAAAATGGGGATCAAGTTAAACAATTGCCGTAAACAGTATTGGATATAAGAAATCATATTACTCAAGAAATTCAGTTTCTAATTTTTATTGTTGGCCTAATTTTTTATGTTATAAGTTACTCAGTTACTTACTTAGTTACTTTATGATAACCTTGATACGCATGTAATTGTAATTAACAATACTATTATTATACTACGCTAAATATCATTTTTCTGTACTCTTATAAAAGACTTCGTACATCACGAACAAGAAATAGCGACCTCTCATAACTCGACTCCTACGACCAGCACGATGTTCCAATCTAGTACACGCATGATCAGCTTACCGCTCGCGAGATTCATCATATAATGAACAGAATCGAAAAAAGTGCGTCAAGACTACGTCCAAGAAAAAATGAACCCCGGAAAATAACGCATGATTTCCATTGCCAGACGCTTTCCTTGCCTAGGAACTTGACAAGTACAGTCCCAAATTGCAACATAATGATTTGGCTCATTTGCATATTATACAAAATTTTGTCTTCAAATGTACACGCAAAAACGACGACGTTACTCGAGGGCTCACTTTAACTTGGACGGGCTATTGATTGTCCTTGTACAAATAATTAATTCAAAAGTCGTAGCGGACGTGGAAGAACAAACAAAACCGAGTAATAATAGAGATCTAAACCGCACCCAAACGAAGACTGTAGCGATGTATGAACGCAAACAAAAGCACACACGTACACATTCACATATGTGTGACAGCAGGCAGCAGCATCTCAGCCCAAAACCATCCCTCCCCCATTCCCATTTTTTATTTCACGGAGCAAACGGCACATCCATAAGAGGATGTGGTATAAGAGGGGAAGATACATCTGTAAAGGAAGAAAAATAAAAATTCCCGACCCCATCATCATCCCTAAACCCGCCCAGCTCAGGTGGCGTTCTAACGTCTCTCTGACGAGAATATAAATAAAGGCAGTTTCGCTAAAGGGGAGCGCCCCCTACCGATTTGGAAGGGAAGCGACGAATATGACAGATATAAAAATGGGAAAATTTCCCATGATGGTTTTCTTTACGATACCACCAATAACAATATATTTTCAATGACAAATCCAGTAAATATAGCTTTTAGTAAATTTCTTCCGCTACGCGCCTACCTACACCGTTCCGAGAACAAGCGTCCCCTGGTGAGTAAAGTTATGATTAATGAGATCGGCATCCAACGTCGACACTAGGAAATATCGTCTCGCGTAAAACGTGTTCACGATTTTCGCCGTAATGATGCCAGTTGTTAAATTTAATTACACTTCAGGGAGAGGTTGCGATATTATCGGAAAGTCGTCGATGTTAGAGTTAATATGGGAAAATTTTGCAGAAAATGGGAATGGATCTCTTTTACGTCTTGGGTAATAAACTGCGGAAATAATCTTGGGGGTTGTATGAGGAAAGCGGATACGATAAACTGGGGACGTTGTAAAAAGTTAAGTTGAAACTTTAAATGAAAATCTAGGTGGATATGGTTGTTTATCGTAGATATAGACCGATTTTTTTTTGTTTGTAGGCCTGTGATTGGTTGAACCCTTTGACTGTCCAGGTAATTTTGCAACTCTTCTTTGGGAATTCCCAAAGCAAGTTGAGTTCGTTTCGGAAGTTGGTTTCAGTCCACTGGCGACACAACAAGTAATCTTCGCCGGATCAATACAGAACAGCGGTTTCTTCTCCACCGACCAGGACATTAACTGGGTTCCTTTCCGTCCGCCCTGGACACACAATGTTCGTCTCCGTCCGACCGCGACAAGACAACACCTCGTCTTCGTCCAAACAGGACTTGACCCGGAGCTCTTCCTCCTCGTCCGGCCAGCACAGAACAAACCGTTCGTCTACGTCCGATCGCGACAAGACTGTGTTGCTTTTGTTATTGGTACCATGTGGTACGTGTTAGGTGTTGCCTTCACCGCTTCGACGCCCATTCTTCAAGTTAGGAACCCCTAAGTTGCCCATCCAAGACTCACGAGCTCGCAAATGGTCAAACAGCTAAGTATTTCAAATCGTATCGGTCTAAATTCCCTTTTATTTGAAATTCTATTTTATTTTAACTTTTATTTTTAACATCAACATCAGAGGTGACCTAACTCATACTGTCGCAATCGCGATTAACTTGGAGCATACAGTTTTCGCCCATACCGTTAATTCATTATTTATTTCAATTTTTAATTCATTACGTTTTTTTTTATAAATATACTTTTTAGGGGACAGCTCTGCTGTTATACTTTGTTTAGTTACAAGATTCTTCAACCTGTGTTTATCAATTACATTGTAAATTAGTATTTGATGTTAGGCATATTTTATGTGTTTAAGTAAAGTAAGTAACTAACGTTTATTGATTCAAAGGTGCCAAAGACAATAGAATCAGTCAAGACAGAGTGAAAAAAATAAACTAAAATAAACTAAGGCGCCTGTATAGCAGCAAATATAAACCTAAAACTAACGAAAACCTAAATAAACGTAGACTTAAACCTAAACTTAAATAAGTAAAAGAATAATACACAAATGCAGAAACGAGCAGTTAGAACGACAAATATATTAAACCTGACCAAAGAAAAAATTTGTCCATGGAATAATAACAGTTACTGAATAAAAATTTCTTGACTGTTTGTTTAAAGTTAATGCATTCCTTAAAATGAGATGGCAATTTGTTGTAAAGTTTTCTGCCTAAATATTGGAGACCCTTAGCATAAACGTCTAAATGATGGGCGGGTAGATACAGATGGTTACAGTGACGAGTCTCGTATGCACGAACATTACTGTGTTTCAAGTACTGATCTTTGTTTTTATGTACATGGCAGATAGCTTCCAAAATATAGAGAGAAGGTTAAGAACTCATATGCGATAAAAATGGGCGTGCATGAATCTCTAGGCTTCATGCCTGACGGCTCTGATAACTTGCTTTTAAGCTATAAAAACTACAGAAAAAGTTCCTCAAAGAAGAACTCCGTAATTAAGCCGAGTCTGAATTTCGAAATAATAAACGAACTTTGGGTTTCCAAAGACAAACTAGATTTTAAGGGACGGAATAGGTAAGCTTTTTGATGCAAGAGATTCGCACGGTAGTCGCAGTGTTCATTCCACAACAGTTTCTCATGCACTATGACCCCTAAGAACCCAGCAGAATTCAGTTGCTGCAAAGGTTTAGTACCAACATGAAGGTTACAAGTAATATATTCGGTACGATGAACAGTGTGAAATAATAGAGAATTAGTTTCTTTGTCGTTCAAGCACAATTTATTTGAACAAAACCACTGCTGGACACGATCCATCGCTGCGTTAACTGCAGCTCCAAGCTGATCAGAGTCACCACCAGAAACTAGTATAGTGGCATTATCTGCGTATGTATAAAGTAGAAAATCATTTACGAAGTTATATATGTCATTTATGTATAGATTGAGAAGCAGTGGGCCTAATACAAATGCCTGAGGAACCCCATTGGAAATAGGTACACAACTAGGCTTGTATTGCCTCAGTCTGTTGTTTGAAAAATGCCCAATAGAAAAATATTGTATCTGCCCTTCCAAATATGAGTGTATGCACGCAGCAGCACTGCATCGTATTCCGTATTCGTGTAGTTTCTGTAATAATAAGGAACGTTGGACAAAATCAAAAGCTTTGCTAAGATCACACAAAATGGCAAGTGGAATATTTCGTTTGTTAATATTTTCTAGGATAATCTCATAAAAAGCTAAAAATGCAGTAGCAGTCGACCTGTTTTCTCTGAAACCGTGTAAGTTGTCATTTAGTATTTTATGTTTTTTTTTAACAAGTTCAATCTGTCAAGTATACAATACTCAAAAACTATAGTGACATTAGATATTAGGGAAATGGGCCGATAATTTGTTATATCAGTTTTAGAGATTTTCTTAAAAATTGGCACAACTGCGGATTTTTAAAATCGTTAGGAAAAATTCCGTAAGCTAAGGAAAAATTAATGAGATGGGTTAAGGGTGAAGCTAGTAAATGAAATGAATCACTAGGAATCTTTGCAGATATGTCATCTGGTCCGGAAGTGTATTTCCGCTTGAGCTTGTGCAGTATTGCGCTCAGTTCAGTTTCAGTAAAAGGAAATAAAAACATTGTGTTAGTGTTGAAGTTGATGACAGAGCTTATAGTAGTAGTAGTTCGTGTTTTATTTTTCACACGTAACTAATATTAATTTACAACCGCAAATTATAAAACACTTTGCGTTGCTTTGCCTAAACAAAACATTTTTTCCCGCCAGCACATCTATCCACCCCAATCATTTGTAAGAGTATTAGGAAAAAATATGGACTTTTCAACTGATCACAACGGTTAGCTAACGGATATGGTTAGATATGAAGATCTTAGGCCAAGAAATAAGCTTTTCATATCATCATAATAGAAGGAATGTAGGTGATTATATTACATTAAGCAATCATTAAAACTAAAACCTATTATGTTCAAAAAACAAGCACTTATTCTTCCTCTTTGCTGATAATGGATGGATTTTGGACTTATTGTCAAACAAAGTATTTATATTATAAATTTAGTCGCTTTTATTACGTGGAGTAAGTGCAACAATGAAAGTATCTATGTATATTACATCGAGAGGAACCAAATAAATACATATAGTAACGGAAGAGAAGTGATGCATACACGTTACATGTCATAAGTTCACATGAAGTTAATTTAATTGTATTTGCCGTAAACTTTGTTCGTTCATATCACTCTAGATGAAACCCGTAAAATTTGTAGTAAAACCCTTCCGCCATATCCGTTACTAAAATGTGCATACGCGAGTAATGGGCACGAGAGTAAAACCAATAATACGAGACTTCCAGGAAGCAATGTCTACTTATTCCCAGAGCTATTTGTCAAGAGGCAAACATACAATAGACGTAAGTTTACATAGTTGTCAGGTAATGTTAGATGCTCTAAATATAGGAAGAGAAGAATATCATAGTTGTATATGGCCGTAATCGAAATGCAAATAAATACGAAAAGGAAGTACTGCAGAAAGAAATGTAACCGCAACAACATAATAATTATTGGAGACATCTTATGGAAGAATAAGAAAAGATAACATAGGAATTGAACATTGGATGGGAACAGAAGGAAAAGATAGCAAAAATGAAAACGGAAAAGAATAATAGAATTTTATTTAAAAATACAAAGTTTAAGAATATGGATATAATGCCATAGGAGGTAACCTATACGGGTACGGGACCACGTTCAAGGTCGCTCGCCAATGTATCTCTTATGTATCCGCTGTTTGTCCGCCGAGGACCAAGCCATAGGCAAATAGAGATAGCAGTAGACTATTTCCAAGCGTGTAGCAAGCAAGCATTGCTTATCTCAGCACATTCTATTGTTTGCGGCGAAAGAGCGTTGTCACATTTTAGCTATTACTAATGGAAATATACAATGCTTTCGCTGCGTGCCAGACCACGTTATTGGAAAAGAGAGATAGCAATAAACTATTTTCAACGTATTGTCAGAGGTTGACCGTATTTCTATTATTGAAATTATAACTACTTCGACAACTACATATATTGAAAAAATCAGAAATAAGTTTCAGCGTGATATAGATATAAGGCTAACAGATGTTCCAGGCAGAATTTACACAAAATTTGGGATAATTCCAAAGGCAATGGTGTGGAATCATGTTATCTTGTAATGAGCGAGAAACGGTTTAGATTTATTATGAGATACCAAAGGTTTGATGACATTAGAACAGGAAGAGAAAGAGGAAAAATCGATAAATTCGCACCCATAAGACAAATATTTGAAACATTCGGGTCGAATGTTTAAAATAATTTTATCTCAAGTGAATTCTTGACAGTAGATGAGCAGTTATTAGCTTTTAGAGGACGTTGTTCTTTTAAGCAACACTTATATTCCCAATAAAAAATATGGAAGTAAAATGTTCGGATTAGTGAATGCAAAACAATATACACATTTAATCTCGAGCCTTATGTGGGAACTCAATTAGGCGGACCTTACAAACATAGAAATTCCCCAAGTGATGTTCTTAGATTGGTACACCCTGTAGAAGGAACAAACCGCAACATAACAGGTGACAATTGGTTTACCACTGTACCATTGACAAAAAACTTATTAGAAGAAAAGAAGTTAACATGTGTAGGTACCATGCGGAAGAATAAACGCGAAATACCGTTGGAATTCTTGCCTAAAAAAGGTAGAGAAGAAACAACTCCTTTATTTGGTTTCCAGGAAAATACCACAATGGTTTCATGTTGTCAAAAAAAAACAAATCTGTGATATTCATTTCCACAATGCACCATGACAGTTCCATCGATCCTGCAGCTGGTGACAAAAAGTTACCCGAAATAATAACGTGAGAACTAATAAAACCCCAAATAAAACACAGATCAACGATTTCATTTATACCAAGAGATATTAGGCGGCGAGCAATGCATCTCCTTGGGCAAGAAGAAACCTTACCCCCCTCCTCCACCACCAGATATGCCAGTAAGTCGATTTCGACGTTGCTACATTTGCTCGAGAAGTCGTAAGAAATCAACAAGATGAATTTGTCACAAATGTAGCCATCACGCGTGCAAAGAACGTATGCACCACCTGTTTATTAGAGTAGAAATTCCTCAATTATTATTTATATTTTCTGGCTTATAGGTTTCTATATATTTTTTTAGGGATTGGTTTACTTTATTATAAGGTTTATTTGTAGAAATGTATATATTTTGGTTACATTGTTGTACCTTAAGTTGTTGGTATTTTTAACAAATTGTTACCTAAGCCGGTAATAAATGCTAAAAAAATACGTTTACGATTTTTATTTTTCCAAAGCAAAATTTTTGCGAAATATATACTTATGTAAACATATTGCATATTAATATGTGTAGATATACACATGTAAATTTAAAAAATACATATATATATATATACATAATTATTAAAAAGTAAATACAAAATAAATTAAATAAGATGGAGTACAATTGTAATCCTCGCGACTAACCTCGTTAGTGAAATCCACGCGCCTACTGGGAGTTAAATATAAAAGAAGAATTTATCCGGCGGACGTCATGGCTAGACACTTACTCAACGTAGGCATATTTGATTCACACCACTCAGCCAAAATTCCCTATATCATAGAATAATGATATTTCAAAAAAAAGTTTGAAATGATCCGCATGTGCAAGATGAGGAGTTGAAAGTTATTGCAACGAATCATTTATGTAAAAGCAAATGATATTTTTGTGTATCCTATGTTATACGATGAAAAGTCTGAGGATTCAAGTTCAGCGTCTTGCAAATAATAAATAAATAAAACACCTGGAATAAAATGTTATGAATAGTCAATGAAGCTGTTTATTCAGGCAAGATCAACACAGTGTTAAGACGTAAAAACGGTTGTGCACGTTCTGTCTGCTCGAGGGTGGAGGTACAGTTGAGGGGGAAAGGACCGAACTGATGAAGGCAAAACAAGACCAAATAGCCCGTAAAATGTATTCTAAATACCCGCCATGAGCTCTGATGCAGGCATCGATTCGCATACGAAAGTTATTACGTACACGTGCAAGATTTAACACATCTTCCCGAATGCGTTGAGCTGCAACAAAAAGCGATTTCGCAGACCTCGGCATTTTCAATGTCAGGGTGACAATCGTGCACTATACTCTTCATGTACCCCCAGAGAAAAAAAAGTGTAACGGATTCAGATTGCAACTACGATCTGTCCACGGAATCCGACTTTCAAATACAATACATTGTAGAAATGTTCGGTTTGAAAATTCATGTACAACTCGACTACTATGGGCGCGTGCTCCGTCGTGCATAAATCATAATTGTTAGCGTATCGATTGTGTGCGTCATCAAAATATTCGGGTTATGTATTTTGGAGAATGAATACATATTTAAAAAAAACTTTATATAAAAGCACTAAATAGGATAAAACAAGTTTTTTCTAAGCACTGTTCACCCTACACTAAGGATAAAGCTTAATTTTTTTGTTCTTAACCATATTGGTTAAGAACAAGCTTTATAAAAAGTTACATAAGAATTTTTTTTTATCCTTAGTGAAGGGTGAACCAATAGCACTTAGAAAAAACGGGTTTTATCCTTTTTAGTGCGTTTTTATAAAGCATTTTTTATTTCTTTTTCTAAATATACATTCATTTTCCTTTTTAGTAATAATGCAATTGTATTTTTATTATTTATTTGTTACCTTGACTTGTTTTAGACATTGTATGCGTATAGAACGTTAGTGTACTATTATTAATAATAACCACCTCTAAACGATAGCGGGTAGGGCGTAACGTGTCGGTACGCCGAAAACCTGCAAATTTTCAATCAAATTATTAATGACAATTCTCAATATTTTGTCACGCTTTTGATGTCCCACTCTGTAAATGTATTCTGTTCAATTTCTAAATATATTTATCTGTATGTTTTTACGCAAGGACATATGCTAAGTTCTCTGTTTACATTGTTAACCGTGGCCGGCGTTTGCTTTGGCGCGACAACTACCACCAAGGCGTCTGTGTAGCCGGCCGATACCTGGCGCACCGTCTTGTCCGCCCCTGATATCAAATTAATTCGTATTTGACCCCTAGGTTAGTGTATTCAACGTCCGAGATCCGACACACGTTAGCATACGTCCGTAAGTGGCATATACCGCGTTAACGTTTTAGTTTTGAGCAGGACTGTATATATATACTCGTTAATTTGTACCTTGCTATATTTATCTAGTATTCATTGGACAAACCTTTATATACCGCTCTTTTGGTCAGCACTGTATGCATAAAATTTCATGTGTATTATTGGAAATATTTCTGAGGGAGTTTCGCAAATCTAGACGTGTAAGAAATTCTTATACTTGTGTTTACATTTACTTTCGTTTCTCTTGCCCGGAACAGTTTTGCACTAGCGCGTCGTCGGTGAAAAAACTGTATTTGTATACCTGTATTTCTTATGCTACGTTTTCTAATATATGTACGTGCGGTATTTAAAACAAATATATCATATTATAGATACTGATGCTATTGCTTTGTTTAAGTCATTTACTTCCCTATTGGTTACGTATCCGTCCTGAGCCCTGGCTACCTCATTAAGGTTGATATTAATTTTGTTTTGTGGGACGAAGATATACGTAACCTCCAAAACACACTATCACAGACACTGACACCATACACGCTCTGAAAGACACCGACGGACTGCCGGTGAATCGAGATACTTTGCTTTCGTTTGCTAGAGTTTAACCAGGTAGGGGTCTATATGACACTGCGCTGGAGGTGAATTCAGCGACAGGTTTCAACGGAACGGGTTAAGGGATCGGTGATTTTATATTTCTTTTTGTGATAATATATATTCATACCAATCAAAATAATGTAATTATATTTATTTTTATTAATAATTGTCCATAACAACGGTAAACCATTTATTTATAAACACATTCGAGTACAGAAGAATGACAATTTAACAATACATACATTCTGACGTGCCACAAACGGCAGCCAGATACAATGACGTCACAAAATGCAAAAGGTGCAAAACAAAACCCTTAACTGATACCCACCCTACTTGAGGTTGCTCCGGCCAGCTTAGTGGAGACGGCTAGGTTAAAGGATTGGCGCCACTTCCGTTAAAAATTGGTTTTTACTCCGAGATTCCACGTACGAAAGAACGGGGATAAATACCGTCAGGGTTGGAACTAATTGTTTAGATATTTCTTACAAAATACATTAAGTAAGACAAACTTTTGTATAAATTGTATAAATAACTGAAGTGTAAAAAAAAAACAAGTAAAGAATTATGAGGTTATGTTGGACTAAACTAGCAATGACAAGTTCGTCCGGGTGAAGCCCTTTGAAACCGTAAAACAATAGATGGGTGATCACTCAACCCATAATACACACCATAAAACACCATAATACCATAATACGGTAATACAGTAATACTATAATGCAATACAATACAATAATACACTGTGGCTGCAGGCCAATCAAATTACTTAGATCCAAGGTAAGTAGTTATCAGTAAAAGAAACTAAGATGTATATATTAAAACAAATCCAACTATAAATGGTACGCCAATCAAACAATAAGTGGGTAAATCCGACTTGTTTGCTGCCGAGTTCGTGCCTCGGTCCAGGTGAGCCGGTATCCGGTAGAAGGAATCGGGGCCTCTATTCGGCTCGACAGACCGCGTCCAACAAGCTGGTGTCAGTATGGATTTATCCCCAAAATTCCAATTGCAATTGGCAAGTACAAAAAAGCTTATTGTCAACCTCAAAATCAAGGGGGTACAAATAAAAAGCTCTAAAAATATATTCTGGTATTACCACGTGTCATCAACAAAAGAAAAACAAAGAAAAAGGAAGGATTAGCAATTAATACGTTGTTGGTGTGTGGCTTCGTGCGTGCTCCACAAAAATCTTGTGAACATTCTTCAATCGAACGTGATACTATTGTTGAATGGAGTCCTTGTATTTCAGGGCGGATTTTCCATAAATATTTCCGCAATAATTACTTTCCAAAACCAATTGCTCCCGTTTTCCCGCTCCAATTCGAACAAAAATGAACACCTTCCTTAATACCGTTATACAGCAAGAGGGAGGAGCCTCCGTATTTCCGATAAGTAAGGCACCTTTATCGAAATTTGAATTTTGAAGTGACAAATAATTATTTTTAATAATAATCCATAATACAATCTGATCGAAAGTACATGAATATCTGTCTTCTTGGGTGCGCAAGTATACAAATTTTCAAATAGCTTAGACATTCAGAAGTGTGTTAAAGTTGCATTAGTAGGTCTGGTGACTCCCGACATACCCGATACAAATCAACTTAATACAAAGCTTTTAAAAAGGTGCTACAGTTCGATCGTCCCATAAAATTGTAAATGTGACCATCTCCCGAACATCGCTAATTTCTGAGATCCCTATACTTAGCACAGAAAAAAAGAAACTCACCTTATATATTCCCATATAATATGTTGACTCTCGGGTCTTCCAAATTCGAATACTTTATTCGGAATTGTCGTAGTTCGAAATTGTATAATTTTGCGCATGGTCGAATCTGATATTCATATATAGGTCTCTATCGGTTTAAAATAATGCCATGGATCGTTTTGCATATGTGAAACGGTCCGGTCGGCACAAGCAGTACGGGTTAGATGTGGCGGTAGAGTCGGTGTGTCGTAAAACCGCCCATAAAACATGCACCCCCCGTGGGACTCCCGCGGACTGCCAAATGACCCGCTTTTAGCGTTCGTCAATTTTTTATGAATAGGGCGCGTTTGTAGTCGCCGAATTGCGTACGCTTAATTTAGCGTAAAGTCACACGGTCGCAAAGTTGCGGTCCTGTTTCGTCCTCTGTCTCTCCCTATATACATAAATATATAATTAATAACTCGAAACGGGGTGGTTTTCAGAATTAAGGGGAAATATGGTAGGGTAGGTGGACTGCAAATTGAATGGTAGGTTTAGTACCACGACTTAATTTTGTTCAATGCGCTTCCTAAGGGGTTGGAGGACGTAAGCCTTTTCAGAGCTTTAGCTTGCTATGGCTATGGATTTTAATGCCTAAGTGTTAAGTTTTTACGTTACCCAATACTGGCAAGCCCTTTTGCTTCATTTTTTTTCTTTCCATCTGGTAGGTACTATCAAATGCATATGGTCTCCGTATTCTTCAATTTCTTTGAATTGGGGCTTTTTGAAAAAGAAACAAAAAGTAATTCAAAAGTTACGAATTCTCGCGCATATTCCACAATCACTAGACGCATAGTCACTTAGTTTTCCCAAAGTTACAACTTTACTCTTAAGGCATCGTTTTCAACCTGTTACACTTTTATCACACATTCTCCCATAACGCAAAAGAAACTGAAATAATCACATTCATGGTGACGCATTAGTGTGGAAAAGCTCAATATATCCCTTATCGTGGTTTTGACATCAAACAGAACTATATTATATTATGTTTGTATTCCTTGTGACAAGTTCTATGCCTTTGTTAAAGTTTACAAACAATTATATTGTTTATTTATTAACTTCAATTTCTCTAAGCCATTTGGTAGATGATTAATTTCAAAATAGATTTCTGCCATAATTTAATGTAGAATCACCAAAAATATATAAATATACTCTTGGGACCAGACAGGATATCTGATTATGTAGCAACAGATATGCTCAACTGTTTCGAGTTGCTATGTCCTCAGTGCTATCAGTGTACCTGCTACCCTTTCAATATGCCGTATTATCAACTTCATGCCAGATTATAACTTTGCAAAAAGCGAAGTGACATCTAGCGCCCAGCAGAGCATTTATGGCATGACTTTACGGAGGCAGCAAAATTAACCGTAAAAATCTCTGAATCAGAAATCGGGTAAAGGCTGACAGAAAAGGTAACTATGTTCGGCGAACACCTCAGAGATGTCCTTCAACCATTTCCCAATGATCTATCTCATGAGGCGTACGCAGGACCGCGCAATAGCTTAAGTATTTCCCCAATTAATCTTACCTGCAAATAAAATTACCTACTGTTCGGGGGATTAATTGTAATTTGACTTAATTACAGAAGAAGTCTTACAGCAAATGTCGGTGAAAGCAATTAAAGCTGTAACTTAAGTATTTAATCAAAACTGGCCTCTCCTTAGCGGGTGGAAAATTGTCAAAGTTATATTCTTCCCTAAACCAGAGAAACCAACAGAGAAGGTAAACTCATATACACGAATTAGTTTGACATCAGTGTATTAGGTGGTATTATTTGTTGAAATTAACACACACCACCTTTAGTGTTATTATAACATTTATTGTCATTTATTACAACACAGCACTTGACGTAACATTTACTAGCTGCTACTGTCCTCCATATGTATCTATCTATATGCAACATGCATACATCGTGTGACAATCAGTATTATCAAAGGTTTCGAGAAGATCTTCATATAAATACTAAAAGTTTTGATCAGCAGTTCAACTTCCGACGCAAACATGGGACAGCAAATAAATTTATAGAGTGATCAATAAAGTTAATCGCGGTTTAGAAAGAACGAGATACTGCTCTGGGGTCTCGTTGGTTATAACATAGGTATTTGACAAAGTGTGCCATATATGCTTTTTGTATAAACTTAAGAAGTCTCTGCCATACGTATGACGTCACAAAATCGCCTCTACATTAGGGAAGTTCTAGTTCGAACTTAAAAACGCGTACACGGGCTTACACCCATTATTAGCCGGGATATCGCAAGGAAACGTACTTGGACCTGTGCCTTACCTAATCTACACCACATATATGGCCACCACGAAATTAACGAAAGCAGCTACCTGTACGGACGATACAGATTAGAAAACTGTATTTGGTAATGAGTAAAAATCATCCAAAATTATATATATTACCCTGATTTTATACCATTGTACATCTTAATCCAGTAAATTGAACCTCAGCTCTAATCTTTAAAACACCAAACTTTAACAATAAATCGAATTATGTTACTATACGTCACTAAGTCCCGTATTCATAGTTATTCCTCAAGACATACTTTTCCTTAAGCACTCCTTGACATAGAAAATTGTGTTTCATAGTACATATTTCTCATGTAAGGTCACCTTAACTAAGGATAATCTTAAGGTAGCTGTTGGGGTACCTTAAGGACACCTTGAGAAAAATACTTTATTAGCTGTTTGTTATTGTCTGTTACAACTAGTGGTACATACGTAATGATGATAAGATTTTTGGTAGTTGTGTTATAGTGTATATCTTTTTTTTTAATTTGTATAAATAGCGTGATATTTGTAAGTATTAAATTTTTATGTTGTTTTGAGGTTATTTCAAAATTAACAGTGCTTTTTTAAATAATAGGTTTATAAATTTTGGATACAATATGGAAGATTTTGCTATTATTAACAATTTCGAAAATTTTTACAATGAAGATGAAAATGTTAATCCCGTTCTACTAGCTGCTTATCCTGAATTTAGGATTTGAGATTCCCAGAAATTATATATTTGATATATACTGTTTGAATATATTTTTTGCTTTTTATTTATTTGGTATAAAAATATCTTTTGTGTTAAAACTGGATCAGTAAAGTTTTGGCAGGCTGTTGGTTTTTATAATAAAGAAATCCATTAAATTGAGTGTTTTAAAATGCATTTAATATTTAAAACAAGGAAAAACAGGAAAGTAAACTAAGTTCTTGTCACAACTAAATGAAATTCTTCTGGCATAAACAATAAACTAACATGATTCTACATTTACATATACATATTAATTTAAATTTACTTTCAGCAACCACAAATTACCCTAACCGCAAACAGAAAGAAAGAGGAAAGAAATAAAGAAAAATACAAAATATAAACATAAAACTGTGAAGCTAGTAAATAGAGGTCAGTAATCATCAGTAACTGATTTCATAGCAATCTAGTTTAATAGAATTTTGTTTATCGATTCTACAGAATGCATCCTTATCCGAGGATGACTGAAGTGAATCGATATTGCGACTATGAAATACAATGTTGTTCGAAGTGTAAGGTGTCCTTACATAAGCTGAGTTTTTCCTTGAGATTTCATGCTGACTATGAATACCGGAGTAACAAAAGAAAAACAATTCTATGTCTGCCCCGGCATTCACTAACAAGGAAACGCCGGCAACCTGCACATCCCGACTTCGATGAAACTACACAGACTAAGCAACACTATTTTCTTTTTCGGGCTACAGAACCCTCCCAAGATTTGAATGATTATTAATTTTTGTAAATATCTCGGAAACCATAACAGCTTTCTTCTTTTCTCTAGAATATAATTTGAAGTATAGTCCCAAGCATGACGCGAATCACTAACCCACAATTGGTTTTCTTCGCCAAGATTCTTCAGGTCTTCAAATACTCGTGGTATAAGAGTGGATACGTGGATGAAAGGCCGGTATCATTTAAAAATCCTGTTCAGTTTTGTTTTTTTAAAAATGCAGAGTCTACGCCTTTGTGTAGTATTTGTAAAAGATCTAATATTGTAAGTTGTTCGTGGTACAAGCAATACCTGTGTTTTGAACACTTCTATACCGACTACCATTACTGAAATAATTGCATAGTATAATTACTATGCTTGATTTGCTGCGAAACCTGTCCAACTAGTGTTCATTCCGAGTGTTTAGAAATAAATTTGACTGAAGATGATACATTTATATGTGAAGATTGTGAAACTGGTCGATTTCCTTTATATGATGAGAT
>JARFOC010000215.1:264019-276170 GCA_031763485.1 Osmoderma eremita | reverse complement strand
ATTCGCAGACCACCAGATGGATAGGCAGACAAATTTAACGTTAAGTGCCCCATCTACCCTAACTATATTATCTCTGATTAGTCGGCACTGCATTGCTGGTTTGACGTAAATTTTTCCGAATAAATCTTAATAAGGAAAGCAAAAAAACAGTGAATACGTTGACATGTTGTTAATTTATGGTGAGGTACGCCAGAATTCTGCTGCTGCAAGCCGATTCCTAACAGGCCAACACTTATTCCACAAAAATTCACCGCTCTAGTAATCCGGGCACGAGAAACTGGTGTAATGCGAACACGTCAAGGTCGAGATGGCCCTGGCCGACACCAATGAATTTTGGATGCCGAAGAAGATCTTGTTGAAGAAGATTCTTCTAGTAGTACTCGAAAAATATCTCGCCAAGTAAATGTATCAAATCGAATTGTCTGGCGAACACGGCGCGAGAATCAATTATATCCTTGAAGATCATCATTTACGTCTACAGTTTTGCCGATGGTTTCTACAAAAACATGTAGAAATTCCAAACTTTTCTTCCATTGCTTTGGCTACTGATGAAGCAATGTTTACACGTAACGGCATAAATAACTGTCGTAATACTTATATTTGGGCTGTGGAAAATCACATTTGTATTTGTATTTATTTGTCACATATCGTAACATGTTAAACAATAACAATAAATGAAAGTATAATAAATAAATAGCAATAGCAATTATAAAAATAATTAATAATCAATATATAAAGAAAGATGACATAAATATACATATATATTTACCGCAGGTGGCAATGAATGATTAAAGTCGTGCGTTAGATATTCATTTACATTGTAGAAAACATTTCTAATCAAACATTTTTTTACAGTTTTGCCGAACCTTTTCATATTTAACTGTATAAATCGGTCAGGTAATTTATTATCTAATTTTACACCACGATCGTCTCTAGATTGCTCAGTCCTTTTTAGACGATGGTGTAATACAGCTAATTCATTCCTATTACGGGTGTAGTAACTGTCTTTGTCGGAGTTCTTTGAGAACTGCACCCTGTTTTGATGTATATATTTAACACAGCACAAAATGTGCACACTGATTATTGTCAATATTTTTTCACGACAGCTGTCCGGAGATCGTAACCCACACATAGCTCCTATTGCACGTTTCTGCAATATAAAAACGCGTTGTAATTCACAAGGTGTGCCCCAAATTAAAATTCGGTAACAGGCTATACTGTGAAAGTTTGCATAATATGCCAGCATTGCTGCTTCGTCCGCTACTATTTGTTTTATTCTTCGAATCCTGAATACTGCAGTGATGAATTTTGGTGCGATACCTGCCACATGTCCAGACCAACCAAGTCCTCCGTCTACTGTGACTACCAAACAGTTCACCACTTGGTTTCGTGTGGCTGACGTAAAGGTAAGTATCTGTGTTTTGCTCTGGTTTATTTTTAGCTTATTTGCATCACACCAAGTTTTTGCCGCTAGAAGAGAATTTTCTCTGATGCGATTGGCATGACAGCTAGTATCACTTCTAATAATAAAAGAGGTAGCATCAGCATACAAGCATACTTTGTTGTAGACTATATTTTTTGGAAGATCGTTTATATATATAGTAGTAAGTACTGGGCCCAATATTGATCCATGTGGGACACCTCTAATTACCGGTTGCATATCCAATGTATAATTTTTCGAACTCACTGCCTGTTTTCTTTCTGCAAGGTCAGATGCTAACAATTTATTTGCAGTACCTCTCACACCATAATAGTTTAGTTTTGCTAAAAGAGTTGGTGCGATACTGTGTCAAATGCTTTGCTCATATCACGTAGAATCATTTCCATGAATTCCTGGCGACCTTACGCCATTAATATTTCTTGTATGGACTCAACTAAGGCCGTGACCGTTGATTTTCCAGCCCTGTATACATGCTGCGCAGGTGTAAGTAATTTTTGTATTTCAAAAAAGGAATGTAGTCGTTTGCATATTGTACTCCCCATAACCCGGATAACGTTGGCAACGCTAACACATGCTGTTCGTCGTAATCATTTCTAGCATAGACCGGACATCTTATTGGCCCATTTGTGTTGCCAAATCGAATGAGTGGATATGATTATTGAGTTTTTGCAAAATCATTTGATGGAACTATTGGAAGAAGTTCCTTTGAATGTAGGTCGGCAAATGTAGCTCTCCACGATGGCGCACCTCCGCATTTTAATCGTTTAATTCGCCAACATTTAGACAATGTGTTTAAAAATAAGTAGATTGGTCGAGGTGGTCCTATGCCATGGCCTCCTTGGTCACCCGACCTTAACCCCCTTGATTTTTACTTATGAGGCGTTATGAAGACCATATAGTATACACCAACGACATAATTGATTTAGATGATCTTCGTAACCGGGTTGAGGCAGCTGCGGCGACAATTCGACGGCAAGACCAGTAAATTATGCCAATTCATGGATACGTCGAGCTAGACTCTGCATTCAACAACACCGCTATAACTTTGAACAACTAGTGTGAAGTGGATTCCATGAAAAACATAAAAAAATTGTTTAAGTCAATATGCTTAATCACCACTTAAAAATAACAACTATTTTTTTTTTAAAAACATTAATATCTCTCTTATGTAACTTTGTTAAGATATTTTTACGTTAATGACCTTATTTAAAGATGTTTAATCCCGCATGAAAATAAAATCACAAGACCGTAAACAGCTTGTATAATTAATTACACAAAATATGTAATAACATTTAAAAGTGTAGATACGCCTCAATAACTTTTTTGGAAGTATTTTCAAGAAATAATATTCCAAGTTATTGCAGATTCTAAATTAATGGATTTGTTGTGGGTAAATTAGAAAATCGGTAATGCAATTTTATGAATTCCTATGAGGTTATATGTTTAAGTACTTTATGTTGAATATATTTGATTGAACTAGTGTACTGTAATACCGACATAACATAAGTAGTAGTCCTATTATTCCTGACATGTAGAAACATAAAGTAGTAAAACGTTAGAACATCAAGTGTGTGTTATCTCCGAAAAAAACGTTATATACAAGAAGAACCCGAATTATTATTTCTTTTTCTACGTCCCGGTGTGCCAGTCAAAACTGCGCGGATGTATATATAAAACAACAGGTTATGGACCCAGATCCCAAGCAGCAAAATTCAAATTTGCCACAATTATTTTTAGTAACTTCAATATGAAATTACGTACAATTTTGTATTACATCAATGGGTATTTTAATATCTTTAAGTTGAAGTTACTAAAAATAATTGCGGCAAATTTGAATTGTGCTGCTTGGGATTGCACCCTGGAAATACCTGGCAAGTAGAAAAGTTAGAAATAGAAAAAGTTTTGTGAACACATCACGTACCATTAAAAAGAGTAACAAGATGGAGTCGGAAAATTTTGAAAAATACGGGATAACGCCGTTCAGTGGTTCTGATTATGATCAGTGGAGGTGGAAATCATATTAGAAAATATGGATGTAAAACAATGCATTGCCGAGGAAAAAGAAGAACCCCATGACAACTTCAAAAACAAAATAAGAAATGTAAATCTATTATAATGCAATGCGTGGCAAATAACCAACTTGAACTCCTAAAATGTAAAAATACAAGTTCTTTTTGAGGGGGTGTGTTGAATATATTTGATTGAAATAGTGTACTGTAATACCGACATAACATAAGTAGTAGTTCTATTATTCCTGACATGTAGAAACATAAAGTACAATAAAGTAGTAAAACGTTAGAACATCAAGTGTGTGTTATCTCCGAATAAAAAGGTTATATACAAGAACCCGAATTATTATTTCTTTTTCTATGTCCAAATTTGCCGCAATTATTTTTAGTAACTTCAACATTAAATCATAAAATTACCT
This sequence comes from Osmoderma eremita, assembly GCA_031763485.1. NCBI lineage: Eukaryota > Metazoa > Arthropoda > Insecta > Coleoptera > Scarabaeidae > Osmoderma > Osmoderma eremita. The sequence continues at coordinate 272,301 of JARFOC010000215.1, read as the reverse complement.
ACAATTGTGTATTGTATTAATGGGTATTGTAATGTCCTTAAGTTGAAGTTACTAAAAATAATTGCGGCAAATTTGAATTTTGCTGTTTGGGATTGTATAAATATAAAAATGTATACCTACATTAACATAAATTATTTTAATTTCAGTTAAATATTTATTAAAAAAAAGTAAATTATTAAGGTTCTATCAGAGCTACCAGCTATTGTAAAAATTATTCTGCGAAATACCCTCACAAATATTTTTAACATTTACATTTTACAACCATTCATGGCCACGGAACTGATAACAAACAAACCCCCGCTTACAAGATTTGCAAATTTTTAAAACTGACCTCTAAAATTTAATAGGTGAGATTACGATATTCTAGTTCCCGATACGTCCAAACGATGGTGCTGAGGGAATTCTGTCTAAAGAAATTTAAATAATTTGCTTACTATTAATGCCGTTCCTTGTCTTGTAGATGGCGCAGATCGCACTAAAAAATGTTTATTTATTTCCTCACCACAATCATTAAATACTGGCAGCTCATTTCAATTTAACCTTTCATAGTAATATCGTGCGGATATAATTAAAAAAGGGCAGAGTTAAATATAAATAATTTATTGTTTCTTTGTTATTTTCAAATCATTCATTCAGCATTCAAATTCATTTGAAATATTATTACATAATATAATAGTACGTTATAAATTTGTTTTATTCTCCCAAAATTGTCGACTTGCACCTGTATTTACCGATAACAAGTAGCAATATAAATATTTCCTTAAATATATTATCACTAAAACATACATATGTGTATATAACATATATTATCACTACACATTAATTATGTATGTGTTACGTATTATTACTAATAAGTGATTGATTGGTTCTTTTAAACCTAAACACGTATAGTATAAGATTAACAACAATTATTCCAGTAATAATGGAATCGAAAGATCGGAATGATAAAATGGAAATGAAATCTATAATAAATAATTATATAATATTAACAACAAAAAATAGATTTGTTGCTCCCTCTCCCTTGCTACGTCATTTTGTAAGTGGATCTATACGTATTCATAATGAAGCAACTTATTTATTTTACGAAGCGATATAAAATTGATATTTCGTGCGCAATAGGTAACACTACTACAAAATAGGTAGTACATGACATTATTAAATCCGTTTTAAGTATGTACAATACGTCACATAATTTTGTTCCTATATAATAGGTGCCCCTGTTTTTCTTCTTTATCTGCAGATGTCGTTATCCCTTGTAGAATGCCAATGTTCTAGAGTGCTTTCGGATGCGTTATTATGGCGTCTTTTTTCTCCTCTTCCGTTTGGTCTTGATCTCCCCACCCCCAAAGTTCGTGACTACCGTCACCAGTACGTTCCACCCTCTTCCTGATCATATCCTCAGAGACGGTTTTCAAGTCATAAGCCCAACCTATCTTGGCCATGAGGTCGATGAAGAGAGCCGTAAAGTTGGTGCTGTATTTCCCTAATTCAGACGTCTTGTAGTCCCATGGGAATGTGTGGTGGTAATTGTGCCAACCTTCGCCCAGCGCCAAAATAGCAACAGATTTGTTCTCAGCGGGGTTGATATATCTACAAAAAGCATCGCATCATTAAAAATATTGAAGCCTTAAATCTTTAAAAGTACGGCTTACTTATCGTATGGTTTTGCTCCGAACATATGCGCCGCAGAATTGACCAGCCAAGTAGCGTTCAACGTCCAAGCATATCTGAGGAGGTTAGCGTAGAAAGCGTTCTTGAAAGTTTCGCCCCAGAGGTACATGGGAATGGCCGTTGGTATGACGAAAGCCAGAAGGGGCATAATAAGTAGGTAGTACTTCTTTTGGAATCGCAAGATGGGGTCAGCGTATAGATCCGAAAGATCAATTCCTTTTCCTTTCTCTTTGACTTGAGGATGTTTGCGACAGAGTAGCCAGCCGACGTGAGAGAAGAAGAAGCCGCGAACGGCATTGTGTGGGTCTGCATCGGTTTCGCTATACTTGTGATGAACTCTGTGGTCACGTGCCCAGTCTACAGCTGCGTCCTAGAAGAAGAAATAATGAAAATTTAATATACGTGAAAGCGAGAATGATTCATATAAGTAAAACCACGAACTCCATATGCTTTTCAGTGTAGGATTGCCAGGCGCACTGAGTCGCGTTATGATTTATTTGTGAATAGTTCACCCATCCACGATTTCAATGTCAGGTGTGCTTATTATGATAAGTAATTATAAAAAAAAATATGCTAAATAATTCAGTATATTATTGATTCGTGTGTCACCTTTTAAAGCAGAAGTAGCTAGTTAGTGTCCAAAGACTAACTAGCATCATAACTCCGAAACTAAACATTTTCGATTTACGTTAATAGATACTTATTTCTTGTTTCCACCCATATTACATTTTCCAGAAATATTTTACACTATTTTTGAATCACTTTGTATACATCAAGACCGTACTATAACGAACTATCATCGAATCTCCGAAACTAAACAATGTTTATTTAAGACAACTTCTTTTCTTGGTTCGACCCATACTACATTTTCCCAAAATATTTTATATCATCTTTGAATCACGTTGTATATTCGTAATATAATCCATTTATTTTGCTTTATGCACTAAACGCGAAAACGCGCTTAAAGTTATAATTTAATGATACTTACTTGGAATGCTATGGTGTTAAAGATGGTCAGAAGGAGTGTTAAGGGCCATTTGGCCTTGTACGATCTGTGAGCCCAAAGTCTGTGAGCGCCAGCCGTGATACCCAGTCCAGAAATTTGGTACATGATTATGGCTGGAAGATGAAAAAAATATACATTACATAACCCATTTCAAAATTATCACGTCTTTGTTTAGTTTTAATTATTAATAATTATAATTGATAATTTAGCGGTTATTTTTCCGTTCTCTTTTTTTTTTATTATCCGGCAATTTTCGAATTAAGCGTATCATACCGAACTTTACATCCACATTGTATGTAGAAAAGGCACCGATAGTTTTTATTATATCTATAAAAAAAAGTAATTCATACTCACTTATCTGCATATATTAAAATTGAAATTAATCGAAAAAATATGCTGATAAGCGTATTGATGGCTAAAAAGAAAAGGGTACTTGAAGGTCGTTCAATGGCAGTCGTTATGTGAAGCGCTTCTTTTCTTACGTTTTTTTTTGTTGCTCAATTTCGGGGAACGTTATTAGAACGTCAGGAAATACAGCAATGTTTTATCAGTGCGAAAGCGCGAATGTTATATTTGAAGCAGTCACTATGCAGCCTCAAGCCAGTAAAAGTCAAACCGGCGTTCGTGCAAATGTAACTATGGAGACGCCACGATGTCTGCCTTCTGAAATTGCCATGCTATTTACAATTAGGAAGTTAGTAAGCGCTGCGACTTGAATGAAATATCATTGCAGGTGTTTAACATTGAACTTGAAATTTAGGTTAGGAGTTACAAGGTGTTTCTTGTAGTTGTACATTCGTAAATAGATCCTGATTTTATTTGAGCTTAAATCGAGAGTCATTCTTATGTGCCCATTACAAAGTTTAATACATGGACCTAAGCGTAATACTCGCGTTACATTGACCTTGAAACGCATTGTTAATTCTACTAATTTACATCGAATGGACAATTCGCATGCTAATATAACAGCGAGGGGTATTAAATTAAATTGCTTTATGCATATGATCCTGCATAAATATAATACAATTACGTGCTAAATCTATCCACCAATTTCATGTTAATGATCCATTCAGGATTCATTTAATTGCGATTCAATTTGGAATATTCAAAGGTTTTTGGAAATCAGGAAGGTATACGTCATCATACAATGGCAGGATTGCTACTCAAATTTTATTGATGTTTTCTCTTATATCTAGTCTCACAATCCGCCGTTTTAAATATTCTTCCAAAAATATCTGACCAAAATTACAATTTTAGGTACCAATTACACACAGGAAACCATTATGGTGCCAAGTCTTATTTGGAATTAGAATGCTAAATACTTTGATTGAAAATCTGCGTTTAAAAACCATTGTGAAAATTGACTAAATAACTTTTCTAGTAAGAAAAAACAAATCATCGTATGAAATTACCAATGGCGGCTCGTCGGTGGTGGTAGTGTAGGCACTGCCCACCCAAACGTAATTAAATAAAATGAAAATTTTGAGGTCATTTAAATTAAATTTATTTTTTATTTATTTTTTAATAATAATAATAATAAATGTTCAGTGTTTGTGTGTACTCCTGCCCATCCATTAAATACCTACGAGCCGCCGCTGCAAGTTACATATCCAATATTGACGTGAAACCTTAATGAGCATTATTTTGTACAAAACTTGGTTTGAGAAAACTCAACAACTGTTTGAATATGTTTTTGGCAAAATCCTTGACATTTCTTTATATCACAGATGATACAAAAGTTAATCTCTATACAATAGAGGAGTGTAATTATAGATAATAGAGGGGCCTCAAACTACAACTTAGTTTATTACATAGGGGCCCCACATACATTTTTGCGGTAGCAAAAATTTGTAGTTACGCTACTGACGAGATTGTATGTTGATAGAATATCTAACATTGCCATTACGATAAATAAAATCAATATCGCATTGCAAAATTTATGCAACTAACCTGTGCCAATCTAAATCGGTTAGTATGTGGTACGTTTTATACTCGAGATACCTATGTATGTACTTTGGCAATGTATGTATCTTTTAATATATTTCCCTTGAGGGCGAAAGATTGGAAAAGTCTATTTAAAGAGCTAATTTTATCCTCTTGATTTTCGTGCGATTACCATCATGCGTAATATCGATTTAATTCAGTTATTTATTTTATACTTATAATCGGGGTAAAAGATCCATATTTTCAATGTTTTTGTGCAATAGATTTTATATTTTGAATTTTTTAATTTCCCGGTAACACCTAGCGTTTATTAGTCTTGTTTTTAAACCGTATGAGTACTCGCACACGGAAAAAAACATTTTTTATGTCTATTCGAAGAGGATCGCAGGCGAAAAACTGACGGATATGTTGGAACAAGAGAGCACAAATTTCGTGCACCGTGTCACGAAATAGGGCAGTTAGAACATACATCTAACATAACCTAAAAATATAATGTTGCGTTTGATTCATTGGTTGCTTAGCATATAATCTACATTTTTGTGGTTATTAGTATTTTAAAACCAATGGATTGGGTAGATGTCTGCACAATTTTTAATCTTGTTCGAACATACGGATCTGTTTATAAACAAAAAGAGATAAAACTTACTGTAAATCGTGGTGATCAACATCGTCGAGGTAAAAGCTAGGTAGAGCCCGTAAATTGCCCCAACGTGCAGTGAACCCATGAGTATGATGTTCCTCCATACCAATTGGATTTTCCTATTATCCGCCTTGCTGACATTGTTGGGGATGTATGATGTTAACACTTCCGGATCGGTCTCCGCCAGGATTCCGCTCGAGATGTTGGGTGCCATTCTATAACGCGAAATACGTTTACATATTAATCCATATTAATCCATTCACTCGTTTTTTAACACACCGTAGCAAACAAAGCGTAGGAAAGAAAAATAAAATAAAAGGACACAAATAGTAAAAAAGACGTTGTGGGAGTCCTAACTATAAGCTCCTGCATCTACAGTGTTTTAGGAACACGTTAACCGTTATCGACTGACGTCAGCGATGGCGTCGCGACGCCCGTTTCATTTTGAAAGGTCACAACGTCGCTACACCCGGCTTTTTTGCAACGCACGTGTTACCCTAGTACTGCGTTGAGGTGATAAACAGCATGAACGTGGCGAAAATATGAACATAAAACGGTAATACTGAGCAATAAAAATCTTTAGGATTTAATATAAATGTATCCAGAATCGCCAAAAAGTTAAAAAAAAGGGATTTAATTGTATTAAAACATAAAGCAAAGATAAATCATTGTATTTATTATTTTTAACCGTTTCTATAAGATACAAAGCTGAAATATAATTTAGAAGCCACATTTTGACATGTACCCCTGATAAGTTTAAGACCACCATGAAAAACCTGTATTTCTAAGAAATTTATATATGGAGAAGACAAAAATGATTGATATGTGTAGTGATAATTACTAAATTCAATAGCGTACATAAGATTTATCATACCTATTACATTTATTGGAATTGTATGGAAATTAATTTGATATTTTAAAGTATGCCAATGAATTCTATTTTAACAAAATCAGGCCCCACAAAATAAATGATAATTACATTTATATGAAATGTATTATTTTTCTTATAAACTAAATAGAAACAGATATGACAATTGAAGAAAATGTTATGTAATAAAAATTGGTTTGATCGTTTTAACCAAAAGAAAATATTTCTTTTACTCAGGTTTTCCACTGAATTAATTCGTTGTACTATAATCACATAAAAAACACGCATATGTATGTTCATTTGCATGACTATAGAATATCATGCCATTTGTATTACGTATGGCGAATTCCAAATCATATTAAATAGACAACAATGGAAGCACTTAGGTTTGTGATATTTTTCGTACGATGCATCCGCTGTAATTTTGTAATTGTAACTAATTTAAAAGTGTCTGAAGTATTATTGTTAGTTGTCTAGGAAATTGCCACCAGTTTTCGTCTCTCTATATTTATTTTAATGCAACTTAATATCTGTATTAAGTACAAATCGTAATGCAGAAATGGTTTTATTTCTAGTTTTAAACTGTAATTTTAAACCGTATATTTTGATTCCATACACTAACACGAGATGGCGCTGTGGTTGAAAATAATTGAAATCAATTTACATTAAAACATTGCAGGTTACAGATAAATTAGATTTCATGTTGCACCCAAACGGCGAATTCGGGGCATTGATTTCTCACATCGCGTTTTGCATACATTTTATATACACACAGTGTTCTGAGTACCCGCAATCGAATGGAAATAGTAATAAGAATATACCCTTGCGAATTGCAGCAAATGTGTGGCTACTTTCGTGTTTTGTGTATACATTTCATCAATGGCCGAATTCGCCAATTGAGTGCAACATTTATATATGTAAATTAATTGTTTCTAAAAACATGTAGTAAAAGTCATTCCTATTGTTTTAAAAACACAATTCTCTCCTGACAAAAGTAGATTTTATAACTTAATTTTAATTTTTATGATTTATGTATTAAATTAGATAAACGAATTTTTCAGATTATTAACTTTTATTAATTATTGTAAAAATTATGATTTTCTCGAATATATGGAATACAAACAGCTGGATATAATTTCCCTGGCCGACTTTGAGACACATTAAAAATTGAAAACTAGCAAGCCTATGAATATCCAGTTATTAGAACTTTGGATATTGATAGGCGTTTATCGGAAAACTTGTTTCTTTGAAATTATACATTATTAATACCTACTTTAATCCTTGTCATCGCCGTAGAACACTGTCAAGGTTGAAAATGACAGATTAATTATTAAGATTTATATCAAAAGTATAGCGTGTTATTATAGTTACATAAAACAACATGGAATATCTTTAACAATTTATGATTTGGAATATTTATTTACTGATTTACAGTACTGTACGTACGGGTTGATTTGGAAAAATTAAACCATGTATTTTGGTATAAACAAGGATTAATAACGTATGTAAGTGCTGTACTTTAAAACTTGGGCATGATAATTTTTATGTTCTATTTATCTTAAAAGTGTTTTTCATCTAAAAGAGCATTTTCTTTTTGTATAGATGCTTGTAAGTTTAATTAATAACCATTAGAAAGGGTAATAACGTGCAGAAAGTCAGCCAGCAGATAAGCCAATTACTTTAATTTAACGATTTTCATCACTGAATCAACGTGTATGTATATACAATGCTGTATATAACGTATAAGTATATTGGCGTTTTGTAATCATACTACGAAAGCAGTATTTCGCGGCCTTTCTAGGTGAATATTAAAGTTTAGAATTTAATCTAATTCTAATTTAATTAGAGATTATACGCTATCCACGTGACTTCCCTTAAGTATGCAATCAAGATTACAAGTTGGTAACGTTAAGCATACAAATCTCTATGTTTTATGTCATAATCATCTGTTAAAATTATACTCATAGAAGAATTTTTTGATAAACATTAATAATTACAGACAATAAACACACCCCAAGCATCAAAATTCAAATTTGCCGCAATTATTTTTAGTAACTTTAACTTAAAGGCATTAAAATACCCATTGATGTAATACAAAATTGTAGGTAATTTCATGCTTTAATGTTGAAGTTGCTAAAAATAATTGCGGCAAT
>JARFOC010000215.1:226773-244374 GCA_031763485.1 Osmoderma eremita | reverse complement strand
TCAGCTGTTCCTATTGAAATAAATTTGAATTTGCCGCTATTTCCGAATATATCCTTATTGCTCCTGTGTGATACGTCTGCCGATCGCAGCGCCCACTACTGTTTTCTTAAAGTGAATGGAGTGTACTTTACTTTAAAATTTTATTTTTATTCTCTCTTTGTTTACTTTATGCTAATTTTTACTATGGAGGAAAAAGTACAAATGATCAAATGATATTATTCTGGTGATACTGCGGAAGCTGTAATCGGTCGCTTTATATTTCATTTCGAAAATCGACTCCCTCCCTCTATTCAGACGGTGTTAGATACTATACATAAATTTGAAAGCACGGGATGTGTTACAAATTGTAGAACGCTGCACATGCATCACTCATATCTCACGTACGACTTGGCAACATTCAATAAGCATACATGGTTAGCCCGTTCCCAGATAGTTTCTTGCCAATACAGTATATTTTTAATATATTTATATACCTACTATATATTTCAATGTATTGTTGCCATAACGTGGCTAAATAGTACGGATCGCCCGTTCCGTGATACCGGCAGTTGTTGGGAATACCGCAGTAGGTAGTGCGCTATCGGCGCGTAAACTTCATAAATGTACGCGTCCCAGATTTCTGCGATAAGCAGTGCTGCCCGCTCGCTTGCGTATGCATCTAGCGAAACCACACCACATACATATATTGCATTGGCAACTACGACATCTGTTTCGTTAATACATCTGTTTCGCCTCTATTAACAGCATTTTCGAACTGTGTACATATGTATTATATCCTACGTGTCAGATATTGACAGAAATCTTTTTGAAATTTGTCATTTTTTTTATTGGACAAAAATATTATTCAGGGAAAATAAATAAGTAACGCAATAGTTTCCGAGGAAAAAGTAATAAACAAAAAGTCCGGGTTACAACAGTCTACATACAGTAAGATAGGTATTACACTATCAACGATCTTTGATAAAGATATTTTATTATTAGTTATAAATCTAATAATAAAATATGTTGGAGTGCAATAATATACCATCTTTCATAAGAGTATATATGCTGATTTTCCAAAGTGTATATGTATTATAAAACTTTTTACAAAAAAATCTTTGTCAACTATCTTTGACCGGATAGTCAAAAGCTAATTTTTCTTTTTACACTTGCATAAAATTGCACCCTGTGGGTCCCCCATTTGATTCAATTACTACTTACAGCCTCCTTGCCATATGAAACATAAGATTTTCTATAGTATTTCCAAGTTATTTTAACGCAAGTCTTCTAAAGCATTTCTTTTTTTGAAGATTCCCGTCGGGTATTGTATTTTTTTCAACCTCATCTTGGACATGCTCAGTGGGGTTCAAGTCAAGCGACTAAACATGCTTGTGATAATCATGTTAATAGAACGTCTATTCGTTCCCAAATCCCAAACATCGAAGATATTCACTATGTTCTAACACTTTCTGCGATTTTCTATAAAAACCAAATTTCCTTTCGTAATCGATTTCTCATTTCTTAACACATCGGGGCATAACATATTAGAAAACACACTCTCGAGCTACAATAATATCGACATAATGGATAGCACGCAGCATTTCAAGTATAGCCAATCGTAATTCTAATATTTCCGAATCAAGGTTATTAAAACACTAATCACAGGACATACCCATCGCCTACGCTCACAGGTAGTCAGAGAAAGTAGACAGGCACTCAAGACAAAGAAAAACACGAATTAGTAACACTTTTCCACGTACCCTATCTTTATGGATACATATTATGTACATTTTGCAATCCCCTTGTTATCATCATTCATCATATACATTGTTGGTTGGCTGCACCGTTGATTACACACGTTTGCGTGCAAGATTTTTTCTGGTTGATCCCCATCGTTATTTCACTGAATTCGATATTTAATGCAATACGTGATATAGTCTGGGTTACATACGTATACTTTACTAGATTCTGTAACAAAAAATCACGTACAAAATCTTTCAACATCGTTCCAAAATATACACGAGTATTTTGCGTCTGTATCTATTACCAGTTGTATTTTTTCAGTAATAGCTATGTAATCTTGAAATGATTCATCTGAACAGATGTCATGAAATCATTTTCTACAAATCTTGCATACTTGAACATATTTAATAAGCACTTTAAATTAAGACAAAATCCACGCAATTATTATTTTTTGTTATATTGGGAGTTCATAAGCTCCGTATCTTTCGGGCACCTATGGAATGTAAAACGCATGTCTGTACTAAATCTATTCAATATAACCTTAAATATATGGCGCTTACTAGGTGTCACTTAGAACATACGGCTGTTTTTCTTTGCAAATTCCTCTAAAACGTTCCTTCAACTTTTATAAGGAAAATTATAAATAATTTGATATATTTTGGTGTTTCATACCTGTTAAGCAGGAAGAAATAATATTTAAAAGTACCCAAATAAAAATTTTGAAATGAAAAATTAAAATTTTGGTAAATATAAATAATAATAAAAAAGTCCCATATTTCCAGAAGTCTTCGCACGCTTTCTATGCAAATAATAGTTCTGTTGTATAATTCATTTGACACTTTTCTTAGGTATTCAGGTGGAATCTGAACAACACAGTTTCTAACGGTCTCTTCTAGGTGATCAATATTTCTAAAAGAGCGATGTTTGTATACTTGATTTTCCAAATATCCCCAAAGAAAATACTCTTATAGCAGTGCTGGAACTCGGATATTGGAATCGCTTTCAGCTGGTTGGTTACAGCCGTGTGAATGTTTTCGAGTGTTCCAAAATGATGAATTTTCAATCTTGGGAAGAGGAACAAGTCACAAGGACTCAAGGCAGGTGAATAACGAAGCTGAGGATCCACAGAAATATTTTTACTGACCAGAAAACCGTTTATGGAAATTGCTGTGTGATGAGGCACATTGTCATGATGCAGGATCTAATCGTTCTTGATATTTGGTCTCACACGCATGACCCTTTTTCGGAGTCTTTCGAGAACTTCTCGGTAAAAATGTTGATTAACTGTCTGACCTTGAGGCACGAGCTCTTTGCAAACGATTCCCTGGCTATCAAAGAAACAAATCAGCATGCTCTTGATTTTTGATTTGCTCATTCTTGCTATCTTGAGCTTCGGAGAGCCTGAAGTGTGCCATTCCATGCTCTGGCGTTTTGTTTCCGGGTCATACTCGTACACCCAACTCTCATCACCAGTAATGACACGTTCCAAAAAATTTTAATTTTTTTCAATCGATTCCAAAAAGTCAATGCACTTTCTCTCCTGATGTCCTTCTGTTCCTGCGAAAGGTTTTTTGGAACCATTTTCGAGCAGATCTTTCTCGTTCTCAATTCAATGGTCAAAACTTGATGAACGGTGGTGTGAGACAAATTCAGCTGTTGCCCGATCATTCTGACCGTCAACCGACGATCTAAACGCACAAGATCGCGGATTTTTTCGATATTGCCATCGGTTCTTGCAGTTGAAGGCCTTACGCTGCGTAGCTCATCTCCCATCGACTCTCTTCCTTCTAAAAATGCCTTAAACCACCGAAAAACCTGGGCATGTGACAAAACACTGTCTCCGTAGGCCTGCTGAAGTTTTGCAAAAGTTTCTGTTGCACTTTGCCCAAGTCTGAAGCAAAACCTGATAGCACACCGTTGCTCGAAATTAATGGCTTTCATTTGTAGAACGCACCACGAAAACCGTGTTCACGGAAAAAACGACAATGGACAACCAAGTGACTTAATTGAAATCAAACTTGCACTGAACACTGAACTTACAATGTCCACTTGTCGCCCCTCCATGTCCCGTACTTCCCGTGTTGCCATATCAAACGCTGCGTTGTCATTCTCATTACTTAATTTACACACCTCGTATCTAACTTCGATAATACTGTGAACTCGACAACCATCTTGTTGGAAATACGTTTTCCTTCTTAATTCCAGGGGACAATTTTCAATTTCGTTAAAAAAGTGAATTTGTAAAAATTCCAAATATCTTGCTGAACTTAAATTCTTTCTAAAAAGATTCAACAGCATACATTCGTTTTATGAGTATTTTCATCGGTCCACCAACGGCGATTCTCCCAGCTTACAGTTCCATTGGAAGAAAAAGTGGAACCGTCACTCAATAATACATACTTCGCAAGTGATCTTTGTTCTTATAATTTCCTTGAAATCAAAAATAGAATTATAGATGCTGGTCGTGGTTCTGTTCTTGCAAAGTGTGAATAAATTTTGGTTTTTAGCGGTTGAACTTGTTTATCATTCTACTTATGGAAGTGACGGAAATATCACTATTTAGTACCATATGTGATACAGGAGTTTTAGAATTCTGTAGAACTGTTTGCAAAATTTGGAGCTGATGTTCATCGTCTGTGATCCGGTGACCATGTGGATGTTTAGATTTGCAATAGTTCCCATGCTTTTAAATTTGGAATAAATTCTTCCTACGGTTATATGGGGGATATTTGTACCAGAATGTCGGTGATTAAAAATGAAAGCTGTCTCTAAATGTTCTATAATTGTCGCCTACAATTAAAACAATTAATTTCATTTTTTTTTACTTTCACTTAATTTGCGTTTCACTGTGAAAATACTAATGATACTGAATGTCGCTGAATAAATATTTAAACTGTGAAACATAAAACAGCTATTCGACTATCGAAGAAATATCCATGACTATCTACGAATTTATGTAAAATATAACGATTTATTACAAATGATTGGAGGTGGAATGGTGTGTTTAAGCAAAGCAAGGTGTTTAGTAATTTTCGGGAAATCAGCGGGAAATATAAAATACAAACGCGATAAAATATGCCTAACATCAAATGTTCATTTGTAATGTAATTGGTAAACACAGGTTGAGGAATCTTGTAACTAAGTAAAGTAAAACAACAGAAGTGTTATTTTTATTAAAAAAAGAAAACGTAATGTATTAAAAATTCAAATAAATAATGAATAAACGGTATGAACGAACTGTATGCGCTAAGGTAATCGCGATTCGAATTGGGTCACTTCCGATGTTGATGTTAAGAAAAAGTTAAAATAAGAGGAATTTACAACGATACGTGATTTAAAATACTTAGCTGTTTGACTATGTGAGTCTTGGATGGGCGGCTTAGGGGTTCCTAACTTGAAGAATGAGCTGTCGATTGTACTTCAAATTTCCTAGATTGTCGCTCAGCTTAAATTTTTTTCCGACAGTTCTGGACAGCCGAATCGCGTGAAGCTTTGCAGGTATAGTTTGCCATATATGCTCAGTACACCTTGAAAATTTCAACTGCCTACACCCTCTGGTTCGGTCTAAACCCCTTGATGTCTACTTATGGGGCGTTATGAAGGCCATGGTATACACCAACGACATAATTGATTTAGATGATCTTCGTAACCGCGTTGAGGCAGCTGCGGCGACAAGTCGACGGTAAGACCAAGGCCTAGTAAATTATGCGAATTCATGGATACGTCGAGCGAGACTGTGCGTTCAACAACACGGCGATAACTTTGAATAACTGGTGTGAAGGGGCTTCCATGAAAAGCATAAAAAAATTGTTTCAAATTCATATGTTTAATCACAAAATAAATAATAAAAATAAAAACTATAAACATTTTTATAACATTAATATCTTTCTTATTACTCAACTTTGTTAAGATATTTTTGGATTAATGACTTATTTTAAGATGTTTAATCACCGCTTGAAAATAAAATCACAAGACCGTAAATAGCCCTGTATAATTAAAACTCAATTCGATTAAAGTTACACGTGGAAATTGTAAGAGAAAGTTGAAATTTGAAAAATAACAATTTTTTGGACTTCCGTTGAAGATACTCATCTGATTTCATAATAGACTTCGCACTTACTGGTTATCTAACAAATGTTACCCAAATTTCCTCAAAAATAATTTTCATTTTCATTTCAGTTTTTGAAGATACGATAAATGCAATTTTCTCTACGGTGCGGTATTGTCCGCACGGTATATTTAGGAATTTATATTATTAGGTATCGTCCACAATAATTTCCACATATAGGTTATAGTACAATTTACTACAAAGATTTAATAATTTAGTTCAACTATGTAAATAAATAATAGGAAATAAATAATACTATCACATGTGCACTTTCTTTTACTCGTATTTCTTTCTGTTACCTCATTAAAATATGCGATTGTGCGGTATTTTTTCCTAGAAGTAGTAGAAACTTTTACTACAATTTGATGAGAAATTTTATTACAAATTGTGTTTGTCACGTGTAGTACACAAATATTTACAATTATACCAAAATTTACTACAATTTTCTCTAGGGGTACAGAGTATTTTCGACGAGAGCGGGATTTTCTGGCATATCGATTTAGGAACCGATACCCATCTGTCTACGGTATACATATCTAAATCGGTAGTAAAGTAAACGTAAAACGTCTTTGATGAGGATCGTTAATCTATTTTTTTCCATTTTTTCTTCCATTTACATTCACGTACGTATACTCCAACAGTTCGCGTGTAAATACGCCTCACACACTCATCTTAGAGCGTTGACTTGTACATATAAATTTTTCGTACCGTCCGCGTAATAATAACATTGCGCTTTTAATGTTTGGTAGTAAAATGATCGCCAGAATATACACGTAGTTATGTGTATGTACGACATAAGCCTATACAATATGGACGTATGCTGGCATACGCTTGATGTATGTGTAATGTAATAAACGGAAGTCGATGTTAACGTTTCCTATTAGTAGCAGTATTAAAATTACTCCTACGCTCATTTTTTTACTATTTGGAGATAGGTTTATGTAATATGACGCATAAATTGGTACACATATATCTATATATACCGTACGAGCGAGCCTGCTACAGTCACCTTCATAGTGCAATCGGAATTCTTCGGAAATGTGAGAGCGAGACCAGGCTTGCTATGCTACAAGCAGATCTAAGCTAAAGTAAATCAGTTGCGTGTCACCGAATGGAGTGCATGCCGATTTATATTTATTTAATAACGTTTGCTTGCTAGCTTATTTTCCTGGTATATCTTTTATTAATAAATTAAATTAGTATATCATTAATTTTTTTTGGTGGATGTTTGAGTATGAATATTTTTTCGATTAAAGAAAAAAGCTATGTTATAAGATATCACCATCGTGATCAATCTATTCGGCAAATTACACATTCCTTTCAAATGCAGTTTGAAAAACTAATTACATATGAAACGACATGTCGTATAATTAATAACTTTGAAACTCATGTTTGTTTATATCACCAGAAAAATAAAAAGGAAGCCCGACAAAATGAATAACGAGATATTTTAATTTGCACTGCAATGGAAGGGAAGCCACGCTCATATTGAATGTAATACTGCATCATTTGGCCGTCAAAAAAATTTCTTCGCGTTGGATTCCACATAATTTGTCAACCGGTCCAAAAAGGCTCGGGTGGATTGGTCGAACGAAATGCTCCAAAAATACAATTACGGTACTTCAAAACATGTCTGTGACATCGTAACAGGCGACGAGTCATGGATCTATGCCTATGAGCCCGAAAGTAAACAGCAGTCGACTGTAGGGGTCTTTCAAGATGAGCCAAAGTTGTTCGCGCACGAAGCACTTCGAAGCAAATGCTCGCCTGTTTCTTTGGAAAAACCGGACATGTGGCAACTGTACCATTGGTGCAACGTCGGACGGTCAATTCTGACTGGTACACAACCACAACCATTTGTTTGCCAGAAATATTCGGAAAAATAAGGGAAATCAACTGCCGAAAGCGGATCATTCTCCACCAGGACCATGCGAGCTCTCACACATCAGCTCAAACAATTTAAAAATATTGATTTAATAGATAATAATGAAGTTATTAGTAATCCAGAAATGTTTATTAATCTTTTTAATATGTCCATTATTGACATTCCTAAAAATATTGTTTCAAAATTCTCAGATGTAGATCAACCTAACATCAATAATGCAATATGCGATATATAATCATCAGTTTTCTTATTCGCACTTAATCTGAATGAGGTTATGTCTATTCTAACAAATATCAAACAAAAATTATTATTATTATTATTTTCGGCTGCTGAAGAAGCGGTTGATGCTTTCAAAATGTATATTTTGGAGGTACCTCAATCTAAGTGGAAAAAGTGCTTCGAAAACTGGTTCAAGCGCGTGCAAAAGTGTGTTGATCTTCATAGAGAATATTTTGAAAACAATAAAGCCATGTACTATGATTAATTTTAGTTTATGTTCTCTATTCCCGAAATATAAGAGGCATCCCTCTTATAAGTACGGAAGGTTTGATTTTTGTGGGGCCTTTCGAGAGCGCTGCAACAATAACGAAAATTTTGTGAACCATATATTATTTACCGAAGAATCCTCTTTTTACATGCATGGAAAACATACTCCGTCTGTTGCCCGATATTGGTCGAAAAGAAAAATATGATTCACGATACGCGAACATACCTAATTGTGTCCCTTTTTTATCGATGGCAAACGTATTTAGCTCTTTTAGAAAATAGTGTTATATCTTGTCTCCAATATATACAAGGTATTACACTAAATTACGTTTGGTTCCAGCAAAACGGGTGTCCTGAGCATAATGCTACCTTAGTGCCGAAATATTTAAGTAACATATTTAATAATCGCTTAATAACTCGTTGACCTGCTAGATCTCCTGATTCGTCCTCGAACGATCGACGAACTATTGAATTAAAAATTAATCATTGTTTGTTGAACACATCACGCCAAACAATGGCAAATGTTCGCAGAGATTTTGTAAATATCATAGATTGAGATATTGCGCTTTTCAGTTAGGATATCGTTTTGAACATGTATTAACGTAATGGATCTTTTCTTGCATTATACTTTTTTGTAACAGTACTATTATTTATTAACAACAGCAATTGTTCACCATTGAAGGATTATCTCTCACAATCAAGAGTTAAGATGAGACTAGGTGAGACTAAACGTAAGCTATTTCATTATAAATAGCAAAAAAAAACATTCTAAACACCAATGGACGTAGAAACCAATTAAGTTGGGTTCTTAGAAAACAACAATTGATTTTATAGCAGGAAATTATAAAGAAGAAAGTAGTTAAAAATAACAGCTTAGAAGCTTTTATTTTTAAACTTCTAAAAAGTGAAGAGAATTAAGGTTGCACCAATTATAAAGTCATCAAGTCTTGATATGAGGATAATGAGAAAGGAATTGTTTCTTGCGAACGATTATTTGAAATTTTGATTTTATCAAACATATTCTATTTATAGAGAAAGCAATATTTCCAATTATTTCTGATGTTAATTATCGGAACACTTGATATGTGAGTAAAACAAATTAACATTTACTTAATAAAACTAAATTGAAGTATGCAAAGATTCTCGGTTTATTTTATTTAGTTCTACTATTTTTAGTTAATGTTTCCTATTTTATATCGTGTATGCAATACGAACATGCTAATCGTTACTGGAGGTAATTTTTGGAGTCCATTAAGGATTTGGCGTAATATCGATGTAGCAAGTTTGGTTTCAGTAATATGCCCTGTATTCACCCATGATTAATCAGTATATATTATAGTTCGACCTGAAATAATTAAAGTTACACAAATGTCAAATAGTAAGAACTAAATTGTACATTCTTCTCTAAATTTCTTGATCTGTCGTAAGTATTGTGCGTTCACCGAATAATGTCGTCTCGTTCGATGAGTATACTTTTACTCAAAAAGTAAAGTAAAGTTACTCGACTGATGTTAAGGAGATCATCATCAGCATTGACAGCAGCAAGAATTGCATTTAATGTAGGTGGCATATTCTGTATAAAAAGAACTATGCACTTTACGTCGAATAGGTGCTTGCGTGTTCTCATCATATGTTTGTAATCGGTCATTTAGTTGTATGTCTTTCCTTTTCTTGGGGTTTTTTGGACTTGATAATGAACCAGTTTGTTGCTCCTGTTTTATATTATATATTGCACGCTCTGAGCAACCCAAAGCATTACTTGGTTCTTGGACGGCAGGACTCACATTCATAGTTTTATTAATATAATTTAAAACATTTGCAATCATCTCCTTCAGGCTAAATTTTTCTCCCTTACGTCGTTTTCCCCCTACAGGCTCCATTAATACAGTGAAAACTGTAATTAAATGTATAGGTTATAAAATTTCTAAAAACAAGAAAAATATCCATATTACCGCACGCTCGAAAAGGATGGAAGCGTTCTGAAAAGAACGATTTGTACAACTATATATAAACAAATTAACGGGGAATTTAACTCAAAATATTTTAAAACTACGACGATAACGATTGACAGCAGTTGCCGCTAATAGACAGATGATAGGTACTTTGCCGACGCCGACGTATGTAAATAAATTGCAACATAACAATCGGAAGTGAAGATAGAGCTAATGACAACAACTAAGGATAGTAAGAGATAAAAGTTGCTATTGTATCCCATACTGCATACGGAGGTTGAGAGGATCTATAGTTGAGGTTGATATTCGAACATTGGTTTGGCCAACATGGAAAGCTAATCTTAATCTAAATAAACATCTTTGGGAATACCTTTATTCCCGTTGAACAATACTAGAGATTCTGGGGCTACACGGCAAAGTAAAACTTTGTTTACTAATCAATAATAATAACAAAGTTTTGTTTCACTGCATTTCGACTTGGAGGAAATATCAGCAGTACTTGAGTAATTGCCGTGGTCATTTATTTTCTCCACTAGGAATAGGTGTATAATTATCATGGAGTAGGATGTGGTGTAGAAATTGCGTACTGTTTTATAGCCATTATATTATACCCTATATAAATAGGACATCCTGTACTGCACAACCATCAGCACTGTTTGTATGTAGTGCCCTAAAATATTACAATCGTGCAACCCGCCGCGGATGCGGCATTTCGCAACACGAGATAAACGAAACAGGTTCGGTTGGGTACCGCGCGACCATAATTTAATAACAGCGTGCGGTTCTTTTGTCTTCTCTTTCGTCAGTCGCCATATCTAACCGAACCTTCAACAAACAACGCAGATACAGAGTAAAAAGAAGCATGGTTTAACAACATTATGTAGGTTACAGTCCGCGTTCGTAATATTTAGAATTTACGACAGTAATATTTACACTACAGTCAGGCCGAAAGGTATTAGGGATATAATTTATTAGAAATCGAGAAGTACCAAGAAAATTTTATTAATGCTTCCAGTGTTCTACGTAGAAAGTTCTCTTTCGAAATTCTATTTATGCCACTATGAGGAGGTCACATTCACACTATGGGCTTAATGGGAAGAAAAGTTAGCCATTAATGTTTTTCTTTTTTACTTTTAGATACAATATATCTACTGTTAAGAAGCCATTTTAATATTAATATAGTTATTTATTTTTATGGTATTTACGAACACTTTTTCCATAAAATCGCGGCACATCAATTTTTGATCGATTGGAGACAACTTTCGGGGAATAGACGATCCCCTAGCCGCGGGAGTGCCAATCCCAAAATTTTGACTTTAGAGCAGGGGTTCCCAAAGTTTCTCTTAGGCGGGCCAATTTAATATTACCGAATTTTTTGGCGGGCCAAAGAAAAACGGAATAAAATCAAAACAATAACCACGATTTTTTAAATATAAACTAAACAATATTTTATTAATACAAACGCTTATGATTAAAGTTCTGTAAGAATTTTTTAAAAATATTAAAATATTTTATTGTATCTTATTTGTAATATTTATTATTTATTTTACTATTCACTTATTTATTTTTTAATAAAAATATAATATATCGTATCGAAATCGCGGGCCGAATTCACAGGCTTTGCGGCCCGCACTATGGGAACCCCTGCTCTAAGTAATCTTAATTTTCTGTACAAAGTTGTAGAATGGCGATAACTTTTACATATTTTACCACTCACCATCACCAGATATAAGTAATATAGCCTGTACATATATTTACTTTCACCATATCCAAAATAAATATTCTTCCTTTGTTATCTAATTTACTGTTTTTCTCTTACATTTATTGAATAGTGCTTTTACAATTCATTTTATTGCCATGCCTTAGAAGATTTCGCTATCAATTATTTACAACTGATGACAATAACTTTAAACCGTATCTTGCAAAATCAGTAAGGTCAAGTACATAACAATAGAAATGATTTTAATTATTCTGGGGCCCCATTTTAATCTATTAGCAAACGTGACGTCGCCAATACCAGTAAATTGACTTTAAAGTTATCTTACTATAAAGTATCAAATTGTGGTAGAAACTAGGTTTCGGAGACTTTAAATTTCGTAATTAAAATAATTTATACAAAAAAGTAATATTTATAGTAGCGATTACGTCTAAGCTACTTCAAATAGGTTCCAGTCTCGGTTTCAGTTACTTCGGTGCTTGTTGGGATGGAACTCTAGTCTTAACGTTTGGAGTTTAATAACTCAAATAGCTTTCCTTACGAGATTCTGAAAACCATTTTCATTATTTGATTCATATGAAAATATTGTATAACCTGCAATCAATGATCCATGATGATTTGTGCCGAACAGTCATGTCAAATGCACAGTGAAAGCAAGGCGCGGGATGAATATTTTCATGACTATTTTGACAGTTGGGCGCGCGGTAAACTGTTTCTCTAATTTAACGCAGGACTTACAATGTAAACATTTATTGGTGTGCAACGGGCTTTACGCTGCGTCGAACGCAAACATAACTAATGAGCTCGCAGCCAAAACTTCATAAACGCCTAGGGACGTCCAGACGTCGCACTATAAATTTAATTTCCAAGCCCTAATGCTTATAAGCCGCCGGAATGATAGATTAACTAACTTACAGTATCCAGTGGCGTCGTGGCAAACGGAAGCAGGAAAAAGGTAGCGAGTAAAAGTAGAAACGGCGACGGCCGAGTCATCTTCTCTGAAACCTCACAACGTATCCACCTGTCACTGAAATGACTAATAGTTTCGGACGCGCCAGATCGCTTTTTAACGCGCACTCAAAAGCACGTTTTACCACAGTAATCATAATGGGAACAACGATACAGATCTGATGTGATGTGAAATGATGTATTGCAATCCGGTTGTACACGTTCGACAACGTCAATATGCTCTAATTATCATAAGCCACTTTTCCTGTATCATCCGCGTTTGCCGCGGGAATGATGCATTGTTCGTGATATTGCTCGAAATCGGTTTGTGAATTTTACGAATTACCCTTCCATCAAGTTCATTACCTGGCCGAATAGCTTGATGATTCATTAAGCAAATAGTAGTACTTGGTAGTAGTCGTACAAATTTATATTTTTAACATTATTCATTCATATTGGTAAAGTATTCTTCTTTAAATGCTTTGTAATCAAGTATTAGAATATATGGTAGATTATGTAAACATTGCAAATTATTATTTATGAGACCATGCAGTTTGCTATAAGGTCGAAACTACAGAATATAAAATAAATAATTATTGAGAAAAAATCACAGTTCTTACAAGAATATTGCTTACGGCCATTAACCTTGGGTTCGGTACAATTAAACAATACTCACATTCACTATCTTCAACGATAAACTGCACTGTGTTGACAACACAAAACTCGACTTGAACTCAAATGTAGACAATCTTAACCCCTAAATGCCGTAGATCTGGAATCGTTATACTGTTTCCGTAGTGCGGTCGCAGTGACCGATATTTGAGTACTTGCAGTTTCACGTTTTTTTTTTTTTAATTAAGAGATTAGATTATTTTTATTCTTGTTTATTCATTGCTATTCTTGATAAAACACACAATAGTTTACCAAAAACTAATTTATTTTGAACAAGAAATAATATAATCGAACAGTACCCAATTGTTGACAATAATTGAAGCATTATCCGAATAATATATAAAAGTAAAGAAAATCTTAAATTTTAAATTAGGTTTTCATATTATTTTTCTAGTTTAATGATCACCTAACATATTATATCAAAATAATATTAATTAAACATATATAAAGTAAAAACCGCAAACGTTAAATTTTTATAATTTTTAGATGGTGTTTTTACATTCTAGACAAATTTTGGAAGACCATTCGAGGCAAATTGGTTTGCGACAACAGAAACACAAGTTAAATGTTTTCTTTTTATCTTAGAAGGACAAAGATAACAAGTTTTTCGCGTTTCCAATTTTTCTTCATATCCTTCAGCTCGCGTCATTTCTACACCTAATATTCTACGGTTGCAATTTCTCAGTTCCCGTTTTAATCTTAAGTTGCTAAGACGTCTCAGTAGTTGTGGGCCACCTTTGTGAACGACGGCTCGAGGAATGCACTGCACATTTTTCATCCAATGCATCCACTCCGCCTTTGGTTGGATTATAAAATGTAATTACCTCCGCTTTCTTTGTTTGGTCATCTACAGAATTTGTGTGATGCATGGATGAGCGGACTTATTTCTTTTGGGCACATATGATAATAAAGTAAGCTTCTTCATGAAACCAAACATTGATCCGACAATTCGCCCCCTATTTGGTAAAAATTGGATCCGTATTTCCCTTTTATATTTTTTATTGTTCCAACATAAGTTAGTCCTACGCCAGCCAACCAATTCAATAGACGTGAACCAATTGTCCGCCGTAATATTGCGGCTCGTGTTCTGGACTGGTTGTGTTGGTCTGATTAGTGACTAGTGATTAGTCCCATACCATCCGAATCTTTACCGCAATAGATATAACCATTGTAGGAATAATTTGTACGTGCAGCTGTCATACATACGATTTTCATGCCATACTTTTATACAAAAGCCGTGTTTTGTGGGGTGTATATTTTATATTTACATCTACCTTTCAAAGACACTAGCATTTCGTCAAGCACATGTTAACTCCGGGACTATACACTTTCTGACAATTTTGAATAAACTTCTGGAAAATGTCAGAAATTTGAGCTGTTGTATCGTTTTGTTTGCGGATGTGTCTGTCAGCCGCATTATCAAATCTTAGAGCTGTGAGTAAACCAGCAAACCTGTATTTACTCATAAATATCTCGACCTGTAGGTACCGTCAGTGGTAATGATTTGACTTAAATATTGCTGTATAGTACAGCAGTCCTATAAACGCCCTCAATTCGATAAGATCTAATTCCTGCAGCTCACTCCTATTCTGATCTTTATACTTGTTTGTCATATAAAATATTTTTTTGTTTGTCCGCAACAGAATTATCTCTATTATTTCTTGTGTGAACAAGAACTGCCAGGTTGTCTCAAAATCTGCTTTGCCTATTTCAGCTGATGGCTTTAGTCCTGGTAATTTCATTACTAGATTATGTTTCGGCGTCCTACTTCTAGATATGAATGCTTTTCATGACCATTTGTACCTGTTTCTGTCATAATAACTTTTTATATAATCACTATCAGTAATTGCCCCCAGTGATACCTGCAATTTCAGTATTGTCTTGATTTTCCAGTAATGAGTTTCTTTCGTCCCTCTGAGATTCACTTTCTTCTGATTTAGAGTCATGATCACTAAATTGACAATATGTTTCGTCTACTTCTTCTTTATCACTGTTCTCATCTTCTTCGCACAACCCATTATACCACTCATCTAATTGTTTCTCGAAGTCAGGATCACCCGATCGTACTCTCTTTGACGGTCTCGGTTCGTCAGACATTCTGTGTAACTTTAACTGTAGTGCGGTTACGGTGACCGTAAGAAAACTTTAAAATTCACAAAAACAAAGCAAGCGCTACTTATTGTCCTCAAGTGAAGGGAATACACTAACTACTATTTAGTTCAAAGGTACTGAGTAGGCTGGCTAAAGTGGGAATACACGGAAAGGGACATAAATGAATTACGATTTCTTATAGGTCATGGTGACGGCACTACGGCACTTACGGCTTAAACTAAACACATTTATTGAAGTCACTTCTTTTATAATCAAATTTCCTTCCAGTAAATTCCAACGTGGAACTTTCTGGAACGAAAGGAAGCATCTGGAAATATTAATAGTTCTAATTTCCTAAATTCAAGCAGCCAATCAGAGCGCACATTTACTATTTAAATTGATGGGAATTTAAACTGACGAAAAGCTTTGTAAAATTTCCACAAGTTGCAGTGATAATACCACTGCATATTCTGTCATAATACTATACAATATTATAGACGTGGTAAATACTATGTTTATGACATTATTGCTAGATCATCATAAACTGGAACTAATACAGTTTCCAATTGTGTAATAAAGGCCATGTAGATTTAGTTCACAACACACAACAAAACGAAAATATATTTATACATTCACATTTAAGAACTCTGCCGTAGTGGTCTAAGTCACGGGTTGGTTACGGGTTGGTAACTTACAGGTTGCACTACTACACTAAATATACCGGCGTCGTTTCCCCACCGTGCCAATAACATCGATAGCGTTTCTTTCGCCCACGGCTAAACTTAGGATGTAAAAATGAGCTCAAATTCTGGGGTAATAATGGGAGGTCGATACGTAGTGCCTCGAAACTTTCTATCGACGCCAGGTATACTACCGTAACGGGTGCCGATAGAATTGCAGTTTTCTGTAGTATCAAAACGCATCTTGCAAAAGTAGATGTACCCCAATAGACAATAACATATGTCATACGCCATCCTTCATCGAAAATTCCCGTAGTAATATGAAAGTCGTGTATACTTTAAGAAAGAAGAAAGTTTTAAGCATAAATGGTGACCATGTGTCTCTCGATTTAGACTATCTTCAACAAAGAGTCCCATAACATTTAGTTGACTGAACATGTCTTATCGATTTTAATTCATTTTGTTTTTCGTTTTGAAGTAGTGACAGCTGTCAATCAGCTGTTACATTTTATTTCGTTCTATTTTATTAAATTATGACTTTTCATAAGATGTTACGGTATTAATTATTTGTTGTTGTAATTGGGACATGAAAGGAGCCATCGTGTGTTGATAATACATTCGGGCGTTTCTTGGGTTTTGACTGGCCGATCCGTTCACTCCAGAAGCGTCAAAAGGGAATCAAAGCTTTCTTTTCTCATATTTGTATTAAATAGGACATGCCTGCACCGGACGCATGTCCTATGTATCTAGTTAGATATAATTGTAGGTCCAATGCATTAATAGCTACAAATAGTTAACACAAAACAACGAAAAATCTACATATAAAATCTTCTACCTGGGAAATACCACAACACTGTATTTGTTTTTGCGACTGAAATTCAAACATGCATTAGTACACGTCTTTCTGTTTTACTTTAAATTCAAGATCCATAAATCTCTATGAACTACTCCTCTCGTGAATATCTTATGATTTAAAAATCATATATTTGGAGCAATTGCCAGTATATAAAAGTTAGACATTGTTTCAAACAATTGCTAAACATTTGGAAAGGAATGTGTTTGGTGTGGTTATAATTCAATCAAGAATAAAATATGTAATTGTAAAGAGTTAACTTCTCGGCGATAAATTTCTAATAAAACTTAGTCAAAAAAAGAGGATTTCTGCCAATAGCACGTACGTTCAAAAGATGAAGTATATAAAAAATATATTTAAAAAATGTATTATATAGACGAGATATGTAACTAGGTAACTGACGCTAGAATGAATGAATGATGTTTTTAAATAGTGTAAACAAGAGTGTCAATCAACGTATACAATATAGACGTTAAGCTATCGAAAA
>JARFOC010000215.1:207490-220236 GCA_031763485.1 Osmoderma eremita | reverse complement strand
TCAAATTAATTCCTCCATATCTTTTACCTTAAATGTGGTATTATTCATTTTTATACAGTTTTTAACTTGTGCCCATATTATTTCAATGGGATTTAACTCCGTGGTAAGGTGGTAATCGAAGAACTTCGTTACCTTTTTCTTTTGCAAGTTCGACAACCCTGCTTTTATCATACTGCGGTTTAATTTGTGACACGCGAAACAGCAAGTCCCCTTTTAGCATATCGTCAGTGGGTGGTATTTGTTTCTCCCAGAATCAATCAATGATACAGTTTTTTCTCCATTCTGCCGTTGGAATTTCTTCCAATTTTCTGCAGTGATAGGAAGCATTATCAAAAACAATCACTGACTTCTGCGGTATATTCAGAAGCAATTTCTTAAACAACCAATCCTCGTATCTCCTGATAAACATCAGCAGCGTTTTTCTTGCAGAGAAATGTATATTCAGCACCAGGAACCAATCCATTATCATCACCAGCATGAACTAATGCAAAACGTGGTCCAAGCTCGGTTGGAGATTTCAATCTTTGGATAAAAGTTTGTCGATTATTATGAATTGTAGTGTCGTCCAAGTTTTACTTACTTGTATTCATCCATGATTCATCAGTATATATTATAGTTGAAATAATTACAGTTACAGAAATATCAAATAGCAAGCACTAAATTGTAAATGCTTCTCTAAATTTCTTGCTCTCTCGTAAGTATTTATTCCTCCACCGAATAATGCCGTCTCGTTCGATGAATATACTTTTACGTCCTACTTTTTTTAAATTCGAAACCCATATCGTATAACAATCTATGTAAAGTTGCTCGACTGAAGCTAGGGAGATCATCATCAGCATTGACAGCAGCAAAAATTGCATTTAATGTAGGTGGCATATTCTGTATAAAAAGACTATGCACTTTACGTCGAATAGGTGCTTGCGTGCTCTCATCATATGTTTTATTAAAATCATTTAAAGTATTTGCAATCATACAGTCTCCTTCGGGCAAAATTTTTCTCCCTTTCCCCGTTTTCTTCTGACGGGCTCCAGTAATGCAGTGAAAACTGTAAATACATGTATAGGTTATACAATTGGTAAAAATCAAGACAAATATCCATATTACCCTGTCCACGCTCGAAAAAGATGGAAGCTTTCTGAAAAGAGCGATTTGTACAACTATATATAGACAAATAAACGTGGAATTTAACTAAAAATATTTTAAAACTACGACGATAACGATTGACAGCAGTAGACGTTAATAGACAGATAGATAGGTACTTTGCCGATGCCGACATATGTAAATAATAGCAATCGGAAGTGAAGATAGCGCTAATGACAGCAACCAAGGATAGTAAGAGGTAGAAGTTGCTATTATATCCCATACTGCATATGGAGTTTGAGAGGATCTATAGACAATAAACATACAAGCTCAAACAACAGACGCCTAAGCTAGGACAATGAAAAAGTGTTTATATTTCCTTCTCAGTTCAAAATATATTTATTCTTCGATACCCATATTCTATTTATGTTTAACCGAATAGAAGGAAATACAATTGGAATTACGTAATATCAGATATCGTTTATTATATATATATATATGTAATTCATAATACAAAACCGTATTACAAAACGAATCACTTCCTCCAATAATTCAAGAGGTACAACAACTTTTCTAGTTAAAGTAACTTTGAGATTCGTATAAAAGGAAGTTTGCTTAGATATTTGCATGTAGAACTTATCGACCCGAATATTTTGCTTGTATATTATCGTAGAACTGACAAACAAGAAACCGGGATACCCTATTCTTGACGGAAAGGCGTAGAAAGTTGCAGAACAATAAAAATATTCCGTTCCGTGAAAGTATACACGTTTGCGTTTCCTTTATTCATAATTAATAAGAAAATAACAACTGCAATTACGTTTTACCACAAACGCATCGCGCTGCCGATATGGAATTTCAATTTTTCCAATTAGTAATTTCTGGATTTCTTTCGCAAATACACACGAGCGTGTACAAGGTAGCGAAGAAAGTGTCAATTTCTATTTTAGACTTTACACAAAAAAGAAAACAAAGAAACGTAGAGAGTGTAAGAGAGATAGAATCGTCACGTGGCGGTTATTAAAATTCCAAAACCTACTTCTCGTTGATATACTTACAAGTAGTTCTTGTATTAAAAAAAAGTCGTTGATGTGTGTGCGACCTTGATATTAACAATGATGATGTAGATTATAGCTCGGTTTCCTATCTTAAAAAAAAAAGATTAAGCCAACAAATGTAAATGTAAATGGAGTCGTAGCGTGTAGATAGAATCGTGGAAACTTTTTCGTGACTTAAGAGTAATTGGCGAAACAAGTAAAAATATTTCCCATGTATCCTTCGGCATATGAGATTCTATCGTGAACGGAGTACGGTCATGAAAGGTTAAAACAACATCTGCACCCTCTGATTACAAATTGCGTGATTCACTGTAAATTCAGTGATGGGAAAATAGCTATTTGTTTAATATGTTGCCTTATTTGTTTAATAAGGCAACAAAGTAGCCGATTTAATGGCGCGTCTGGGAGTTTCAAAGCTGAGACGCAGTCGAGGCTTTGAACCCAGCCAAGGGATTAAATCAGCTTTGTTGCTGAATTGATAATTTTTTCGCCCATCATTTAAGCTTCACGTTTTTGAAGAGAAAATACGCAAAATAATCTGGAAATGCGATTACATTAAGGTGGCTTATACAAAGTCGTTGCTATCGAAGCAAGGTTATTTATTATTTTTCGTTAATTTCTGCCAATTTTTTGTGAGGCTGGCTAACTATATTATCTCTGGAGGCTGGTTTCTCTAGTGTTTAACGAATAAAAAGCGGTAAGTAGCTAATACAAAGTTAAAAAACGATAGTAATGCTAAATATTTACCAGATGTAATTAGAGAAGCTGCAAAAATTGTGGAATTGAATGTATCGCCTGCGAAGTCTCGCTAAGTTTATCAATAAGCATACAGAAATTTCCTTGATTTTTGTGGTAAGAAAAAAGTCAAGCTATATTCATTAGAAGTTTTGCTGGTGTATTTTGCAGAACTATCAAAGAAAATGAAATCTTCCTCTTTATGGAGCATTTACTCAATGTTCAAGACTACTTTGAACATCAATAACAGCATCGATGCGTCTAAATATCAAAATACTGTTGTTCTTTTAAAGCGCCAATGAAGCGGATATAAACCAAAAAAAGTCTAGGGTTTTAGAACAAAATAAGATTGAGAAATTTCTCCAAAATGCCCCTGACAGCGATTACTTGTGTACAAAGGTAAGATTTATAGTAAATGCTTGATGTATAAAGGAAAATCACGTCCATAATATTGTTTTAGGTGGCATTGATATTTGGATTGGCATGAGCATACAGATGCGACGAACTGTTGAAGATAAAACTAGAAGATATTCAGGGTTTGGGGGACAAATTGTTTATTTCGTTGCCAGGTCCAGAAACGAAAAAAAACATAGATCGTTTGTGGTTAAGGATTATTTACAAATTTATCGAAAATACACTTCGTGCCGCTCAAATTTGGAATCACCAAGATTCTTTTTCACGTATTCAGCTGGAAGAAGCTTTAAACAATATATTGGTATCCATAAGTTTGGAAAAATGCCTGCAGAAATAGCTGAATATTTAAAATTGCGAAATTCTAAGGAATACACTGGTCACTGCTTTAGGAGAATCTCAGCAACATTGTTAGCGAACTTTGTAAGAAATATCGCCAGCTTAAAAGACATGGAAGTTGAAAGTAAGTTTTTTTTTTGTATATCCCTGGGTATATATCAGTAGAATAGCTATGTTGGTTCTGGCGCCAAATCCCATTAGATTTAACACAGGGGTCTAAATTTACTTTTCCGCCATCTAGGTTTTCATGAAGAGTGGGGGAGATATGGGGGAGATAGGGGAGCCTGAGCACATCTCAACTGTTCAACTGCAACGGGTAGCCTTTCAATTATAACAGATAACCGTTCAATTGCAAAGGGTGGCTGTTCCAATATGTCGGCCAGCCGTTCTATTATAACGGATAACCGTTTAATTGTAACGGATAGCCGTTCTATTATAACAGATAACCGTTCAATTGCAACGGGTGACTGCTCCAATGCCTCCAACCCCTGTGTTAAATCTTATGGGATTTTATGCCAGAACCAACATACTACTTATATCTCAATTGAAAATACTGTTTTATATTTTTGCTATTTCTACGAGTATGGCCAAAGGGTACATTGAAGAATCTGTGGTTAGCAAATCCAACATAAGTGAAAAGATTTTTACAGCCAGCACTAGTAATTCAAGTGTTGTCGTTTTAAGATCTTCTACAAGCACAGCCAGCCGTTCTATTATAACAGATAATCGTTTAATTGTAACGGATAGCCGTTCTATTATAACAAATAACCGTTCAATTGCAACGGGTGGCGGCTCCAATGCCTCCAACCCCTGGGTTAAATCTTATGGGATTTTGCGCCAGAGCCAACATACTACTTATATCTCAATTAAAAATACTGTTTTATATTTTTGCTATGTGTACGAGTATGGCCAAAGGGTACATTGAAGAATCAGTAATAACTTAATACAACAACGTAATACACTTGGTATTATTTTCAAGCTACTATAACATAGTTTATGGAGTATTAAAGTTTTTCACTGTCTATGCGTTTCTTCATATTTTTAGTGCCTATGCAGTAAATGAGAGTTTAGTGCACGTCAGTTATCATTAAAGTTTGGCGTTTAATCAGCGTACTTCAAACTTCTTGCGCTTCCAGAGGTTTCAAACGTTTCTTTTTAATACAATATACACGTATCTCATACGGCAAAAGGTTAGATGGTAAATCAGATATGCTCCATATATACATGCATATTAATAATTTAACGACATGCAATCTCATAGGTCGAGTTGGCGGAACTGCTCTATATAAGAGCAACAAAAGAGAGCGACAATACACCTACAACGCGCAACTATTATTACACCGAGCGCGAGCGATCTGGAGCTCACGACCGACACTGGCCGCGAATAGAAGAATCATACTCTACCCACATCCTGTATTAGATCTGGGCGAGAAGCGGTTCGCGACGACGATATTCAGCGCGCAGAGGATCAAATTTTTTTTTATAATCTCGCAGAGGCGGTCAGGCCTCGCGCTCCCCGCTCGGAATCGTAAATCGGGTCACGGTGTCGCGTCACTGGGTCACTCAACATCCCACCAGACACTCCGAGTGGACTCGCTTCGCTAGTCACTCCTATAATCAACTCATTATACCAGCGCACGAGATCCATTGCTCGACAGAGCTTATCTGTATGTCCGCAACTCGGTTGGTTGGATGTCCCGTTATTTGGAGGAGAAGACGCACAGATCGCAATTGTCGCTAGATATTACGTAAAGAAATGGCAAACAAAAAGGGGTTACGGCTGCGTGAAAAGTATTAGCGGAACGATGGTATTAGTTACGAATGAATCCGGTGGTGTGGGGTCAATAATCACGTGTGCGTGCCTACAAGTTACGTGTAGCTAATGTTATGCGTACGATGTACAAAAGCACAAATCAGTGGTTGTGTAACCTAAAAAAAGCAATGTTTATGTTTCGAAAGGTAAGTATTACCGATGCGATTTGTTGCGATATACTTATAAGCGTGTATGTACGTTTGTTTGTGCGGACATACATAGTTAGTTACGTAAGTATTTGCATATTAACCACCTATTTAAAAAGAAAAGTAATAAAAGTATTAATCCTCAAGTACTATCGTGCTTTCAGGTAACACAACTACTATCGTGGGGTGTTTCGACATCCCACTCTTTAAAATTTAGTTATTTTGTTAATTATAGCTTTTTCCCTGCTTTTGAACCTTCTGTGTAAAAAACTAGTCTCTTACCTTGCAGTATGTTTAAGAAAAAACAAAACTTTATTCAAAACGAAACAGGAAATTTAACATTTATAGGAAAATGTAAAAAATATTCTATCGTACATTTTTTTTTTTACAAAGGTATCTGCGGTGTATTTTTAAGATGTCTTCATTTTTTCCGCTATTGAAAACCATGGTCTTATTCCTTGTAAAAGAACAATGTCACTAATATTTTATATAAAAATTCTGACACTGACGTTGTGAGACGTAGGGGAAACCGGGGTTAGTTGACACGTGGGGTTAGTTAACACATTGTCAAATGCGCGCAATCTTATTGCAGTTACAACAACTAATCATAACGGTTATGCAGTTTGCTACATGTACTCTTATGTACCGCAAACAGTTCGCCTTCGGTGAGATATATATCATTGTAAGAATAATTTTGTAAATTTTTAGTTGGTAAGTAAAATTTTGCTTTGAGAAACTATTTGATATATTCCTCGATGTGCATATAACTACAATTTTATGTGTATATCATCTGAAAATGTATATATTCCTCTGTGTAGGCATGTATAATTTTTTAGGGTATGATATTGTTACGTGTGTCATTTTAACACATATACAAATAATGTAACGCTGGGGTTTGTTGGCGCAATGAGTTTAGGGTGTGTTGACACACTGTGTCAATTAACCCCACATTAACTTTTTTTACATAAGTTATTTGTAGAATTATTTTCCTTTTATTAGTATCGACAATGCGTACGTATAAAAGAAAAAGGTATCACAACCGTTCAGGTACCAGATAAAATATTAGCGCGCCGTGGTTTTAAGCAAATAGGTCGTGTTACGTCAGCAGAGAGATGAACTCTTTCAGCATACTACCATTTTTTATATTTCCTCGAGTTCGGAAGACGTTAACTATTTATGATATTCCTGGAATAGTTAACATAGCGCTGCCGTTAGCAACTACACCAAATAACATTAAAGCAGATTTTGTGAAAACGGGTATATGCCCACTTAATGAAAATATTTTCTCTGATAGTGAGTTCATGCCGTCATATATTACCGATAGACCAGATCCGGCAATTATTGAACAGAGCGCACATCCTACTATTGCAGAATCAACTGATAATGCTTCTGAAGTTCTATCTTTAGAGACAACTGCCACCCAAATATTAGGAGATGAAATAATTGTGGAACCCTCAATATCAAACGTCCAATACCATCAACATCTACTTCCATTAAAGATAAAACGTAGCTTTTAAGTCCAGAGGAGGTACGACCATTAGATCCCGGAAAAAAAGTGCAACGTAATACTAAGAAACGAAAAACAGCAATATTGACAGACACTCCAGAGCGAGTAATGTTAAAATAAATAGCCAGAAAAAGAAAAGTAAATGTTACAAACAAATTTTTTTAACGAAAATCGCCCTTTGTTAAACAGAAACAAAAGGACTCGAGTGACGAATCAGATGATGATACATTTTGTTTAATATTACACCCTATAAAGTCTTCCAGGCGAGAAATGGGTGCAATGTATTTCATGTAAACTGTGGACTGTAGATATTGTGTTTTATCAGTGCCACAATTGTAAATCACAACATGAAATTTAGTTTCTTCGAAACTTTGTTCACTATTAATATTAAATATGTATTAAACTTAATAAATCTAATAACTTCTATAAAAATATTCTGGTGTGTCTATTTACCCCAACGTATGTGTCTACTTGCCCCATTCCCGGGGTATGTTGGCACAATGGACGCGTGTGTCATAAAATATTAATACCACCATTGTTCTTTGAAATTATCAATCTCCTACAGGAAAAATACGTAGCTGATTGCTTTCTGGTTTCGAAGCACTTTGTTTCTTTTACATCCAATTTAGAATAAATCTGGAAATAACTCGCAAGCAAGAAATGCGTCAACCAACCCCGGTCTCCCCTACATTTTATACGAAAAAAATCATGTTGTTTTTTCATGTACTCAATTTTTTACAAAATTCTTACAATTTACCTTTCTAAACATTCTCTGCATTTTACGAGTAACTCATAATGGTCCTTGCAGACATGCTGGCGACAATTTTGGCTCGTGGTTTCTATATTCTTGTCTTTGCTTCGTCCGCAGATGTGACACCTTTTGTAGATTCTTACAGGTCCTGCTTCTTGTCGCTGTTGTTGTGGTGTTTCTAAACCTAGTAAAGTTTTGATGATTGATTTTAGCTCAGCTGACAATTCTTTTATTTCGTATCTTCTTTTTACGTGGTCATTGACGAGTTCTCTTCCTAAACGAATATGAAAGTCTCTTCGTGTCATCTTGACTGTACCGTCTGAAATGGCTAAGAAAATTGCATAACTGTTGGCACGTGAAATGTCTAACATTGCTCTGAATATAGCCATTGGCCATCGCCTGGTTCATCCTTGGCAAGATTACGTCAGACATTTCTGATTCAAAGCATCGACTCCTCCTTTGGTACCATTGTGGAAACTTATCATTTCGGGTTTCCCATTTGCCTCAATATTTCCATTGTGATGCATAGACGAAATCAACAAGACTCAGTTGTTCTTTTTTGGTACAAAGGAAACCAAACGTATTAAGGTGGGTAAATCCAAATTTACAGGAGTTTATTGGCAGCTGTTTAATTTGTAAAAGTGCAGGTGGAATTGTGCGCTTATTCTTACGAAGTATCCCAACATATGTCAGACCATTCTATTCATTCAATAGCTCTATAGAAGAAAACCAGTTATCTCCTGTAACATTTCGATTTGTGTTCACGATTGGAGAAACTAATTTTAGTACATTATGTGTTGGAACCGAAAGTTTGTTTGGATTTGGTCTTTCCTGTATAAACAAATGAATTTATTAGATAATGCTTTTTTGAATCACATAAGCACATAATCTTGATGCCATTTTGGTTTACTTTTGATATTTGGCGAAAAGAGCAACGGCTTCGAAATCCAACAAACATTTCATCTACAACTGCATATTCGCTGCAACTGAAATTGTTCGTGCAGTTTGTATAGAAAATTTCATAAATTTTTGAAATCGCGGCAAGCTTATCATAATTTTCAATCCTGTTTCTTCCAGTTGTTTGATCGTCAAATCTTAACGTTTCCAAAAGAAACAAAAACCTTTGTTCAGACATAACACGTCTAAAAATATCTCTTCCCGTACCATCCGTTGCAAAAAGACTTCTAGTGTCTTCGTGATTTGATTAGAAGTCCCAGAAATGCTTTCAATTCAATCATGTCTACATGTCCCCCATAACTAGCCGTTGGTCCATAAGAAAAACTCGTTTCAAATGTAATTGAATTCAGAAATGCCTTAACTGCTCGTGTATAGTGTAATGTATATGAAATGTTTTCCACTCTCTTCATGTATGGCCTTTCTTCACTTCTCTCTTCATTACTTCAAATAACTACTTTTTTTATTCCTCTTGTATAATTTACCACTTTCCTTTAACAATTACTTTAGCTTATATTTCTACAAATTGTGACTTGTTATTCTGATATGTTATTATTTCTCTCATTGTCGAACTACATACCAATTATTTAGTTAGTTAGTAGATGATTTCTTACTTAGTAACATAACACTCCTATTTACGCGAATGACACTTGATTCCTTGTACAATATAGGGACAAATCCAGGTACTACGTCTCTAGCCCTTATGTTTCTTGGTTCCTTACTTCCTTGAATTCTATGGTAGCAATTTGCGCTCGATTAACTGCACTTGCGTTTCAATGTTCGTCTGGTAAATGCGTAATGTAATGTATAAAATCCTTCCAAGCTCTTTTATTGTGTTGTTTAATGTAATGTGTGATGATTTTATCTTAATTTACTATATATAAAAAAGTAAAATATTCTTTGATTTAGTAACATTTTTTATACCAATTAGCTGCCCCTGGTTGGACTCATATTACTCCCTAAGAACAGGTTTCGCTTTTACCGACTGACCGCTGGATATTAGGAAATTCGAATAATAATTCAAATAGTAATCGTATAGGTGGCAGTCCTATGCGCATTTAATTGATCAAGGTGAAAATAGTTTAACGGTGACATGTGCTACACACAAACCGAATACATTGACTAATTTTATGTTAAATGATGAAAAGATGCTGTATAAGAACATAGCACTGTATCCATTAAGGAAGTTAAGCTGTTTTCACGGAATTCATTATTAATATATTTAGGCTCATCTAGTTTTCAATGCTCGAAAAAACTCTATTTGCCAGTGCAGAAGTTTCAGCAAGAGTATAAAATCGCTGATGTTTAATGAAAAAATGTCATTTATATAATTTTAAAAAAGGGTAGGTCCCAGTACAGATCGCTAAGGCACCCAGTTGAAATACTACATCTGTCCCATTGTACATTGGTCCGTAAATATCGTACCTTTCCAACTTATATCGATTAACACAATCGAATGCTTCCATAGATCAATAAGCTTTGTCATGCAAAGTGTACCGCAATCGAAAGATCTGTAAATTCCATGAAATTTAAACGAAGGTGTGTTGAACATTCTGGAACAACACCGTGCTAAAGTTTTGGTACTGGATTAAATTTTAGAAAATAATTTATAATTCAAATATATTGTTTCAATGATTTTAGAAAAAAGTTGATAAATTGTTATTGGGCGATAATTATTTAGATTATTGACATAACCTTTCTCGAAAACAGGATCACACATTTATATGCGGTACTGAAACAGGACGAAAAGAAGTTTTGATTAAATAAGCTAATGTGAAGGCGTTTTAAAGTCTCCTAGCGCAAATTAATTAATTCACAGACATAGAAAGTCATCTCACCACTTGATCGTGACCTAAGATGTTAATTTAACCATAATAAATTAAGATTTACTAATGTTATAGCTAAGCTCTGGGAAATATGCAAGAAAAAAAACTAGAAAATGTAGACATAAATATGTAGATTCAAATAACTGTTTGGCATCTGAAGTAGGTTTAGAATTGTCATCTGATAATTGAGGCATCAAATATAGATGTATACAGGTTGGACCACAAAGTGACACACACAAATATCGCAGAAACAAAGCAAATACTTAAAATTCGAAAGCAAAGATTATAATTTACGCATTGCGTACAAAACAAATAATTCTTTAAGTAACCTTTTAGTAAACGCCAAAGATAAAATTACGGTGATAACCCATATCTTTCAAACATTACTACAAGTACCATCGGCTGTGCCATACTGGTACAGCCGTGTTGCTGTAGACTGGAAGGTAATATCTACACTTACAACTGTGAAGTCTCTGAGCATTTGAAGTTTTGGACTTTCCGAGGAATAAAAAAATAAAAAAGAGGGTAAAACTATAAATCACTACATTTTCTAACTGAAACATTTCAAGCAAAGAAATCCAACGAATGTATTTTTTAAGTAAGTATTTACAAAATATAGGTAGGAAGTAAAGTAATTGGAAAATCTAGTTGTGTTAAAAAATATCAACAACAGTTGGATGAAATTTTATATTCAATATTTTGTAATTTTTCCATTTTTTCTATTACGTTTTGTAAGCGTTGTGGAATCGAAAAAATAATTTTCGTGTGAATTCTGGTGTAGTCTGCTGCTATGTTTCCAGAATTTTCCGTCGCAGTTCCATTTCATTTTGTGGACGAAAATGCTCTGTCTTTATGGTACGTATTAGCCATTTTACTCCAAACATTCTCTATTGGGTGCAAGTCGGGGCTCTTGGACGGCTAAGGCAAAATATTAATTTGTTGATTTTCCAAATATTCTTGGACGATTCTTGCCCGATGAACTTGTCCTATAATAGGTTAAGAAAATGTGATAAAAAAAGTTTTTCCATGCTGAAATGTAAAATTCTCCCCAAAACTGGCAGAACTGAAGGTAGCATACAATTATTCAGAACTCGACGATAAACTAGGACATTATCGCTCTTCGAGTATTACGCTTCGGTGTACATTTCAAGTGTATTGTGGAACATATCTGCTCCCTACTGTTCTGCATACTCGAATACGTCCGTTGTGATAGGGTTCTAAAGTTCTCTCATCAGAGAAAAACTCCAGAAAACATTTTGATTCACATTCTAAGACAATCTGATATCTTTTTCGTTTGTTCTTTTCCGTTGCATTTTTTTTTCTGAGCTCGGTGCCTCTAATTCTTCGACGAGCAGATTCAATAGATGCTGGAAAATTAGATTTTTCTTTTGCCGATATTGCTGTCCTAGAAGGAATTTGTCAGAGAAAATCGACAAATTCATTATTTTCCACTGCCGTTGTAACAATTGATTATGTGCCTTAAAATCAAATTTAAACAGCCAAAATTTTACTGTACCACTATTTTTTGAACGCGATGGTACGTAGGTTTCATGATATCATGGAGTAATTCTGGTGATACTTTCTAATTGTGTATCAAATTTAGCGGTATGTACACTAGCGACACTTTCTAATTGTACGACCTAACGTTCAACGTAGAGCCTACATACGTAGCACCGGTAGTAGACAGCTTATTGCATTCAGTAGCTGCCTCGCAATGTGTAAACACGAATGAATGTGTGGTGTCTCTGTGTATTTAAAAAATGCCTTAGGTGCATTTATAAATGTGCAAAAAAGCATCTATTATTTGACGTATTTGAGTAAGAAGAAATTTCTTTGATGTTTCAAGTATTTCGAATAAAATAATATGGTAGTCTTATTAAATTGTTTTGAAAGGTAATTTCACTACTTTTTGCGGTGAACTTTTTTTGTGGTTGAACTAGTATAAGATCTAAACCAAAAGCATGTTTATTACACAAAAAATAACAATATCAAAAGTTTAGTACTTTTATTTATTTAAAGCATAATATAACCAAATAATTATAAGTATACACTTAAGGCATCCGCACACGGGTCGACTGGCACTCGAAGTGACTGCGACTCGAACTCGGCGCAATTCTGACTGCCAA
>JARFOC010000215.1:194645-207390 GCA_031763485.1 Osmoderma eremita | reverse complement strand
GAACTCTTTGTGAACGATTCCCTGGTTATCAAAGAAACAAATCAGCATGCTCTTGATCTTTGATTTGCTCATTCTTGACTTCTTGACACCCAACTCTCATCACTAGTAATGACACGTTCCAAAACATTTTAATTATTTTCAATCGATTCCAAAAGTCAAGATACCTTTCTCTCCTGATGTCCTTTTGTTTCTGCGAAGGTTTTTTGGAACCATTTTCGAGCAGATCTTTCTCATTCCCAATTCATTGGTAAAAACTTAATGAACGGTGGTGTGAGACAAATTCAACTGTTCCCCGATTATTCAGACCGTCAACCGACGATCTGAACGCACAAGATCGCGGATTTTGTCGACGTTGCCATCGGTTCTTGCAGTTGAAGCCCTTCCGCTGCGTGGCTCATCTCCCATCGACGCTCTTCCTTCTCAAAATATTTTAAATCACCGAAAGACCTGGGCTTTTGACAAAACACTGTCTCCGTAGGCCCGCTGAAGTTTTTCAAAAGTTTCTATTGCACTTTGCCCAACTCCGAAGCAAAACCTGATAGCACAAGTTTGATACTATCAGAGGTTCTTCAGTCCAATGAAGCCACTGTGTGGTGAAACAATATTGCGACTGTATTTGTGAATAAAATAAAGATTGCAGACAGTACTTTGCTATATTTACCAATGGGTAATGATTTTCAAATTATTATCAAGTATTTCAATATGGATCTTTATCAATTTGTAAAAATTAAGTGAGCTAGCTAATATATTTCCGAAAAACGCAAATCCATCACCAGAACTTGGAAATCACACCATTAGTTTACACCGCTGACAACTTATGGCATTGAAAGATCATTTCCTTGACTTAAAAATTCTCTGAAAATAAAAAATTCGACTTACTGCGGAAAACGTAGCAAAATAATAGATAATTTATTACAACGGAGACTTGTATAACTAGATATATTCTTATTTTGTGCATTACATCACATCTTATAAGTACACGTGGTTACATAATCAATAGATTAGTTTTTACTTATTTGATCTTGATTCATTATTTGTTGTTAAAAAAAATATTTTAGTTAGTGAATACGCTCGATGTTTTACAGCTGCTGTCTTGAAATACATGTATACAATAGCAATTTATATTGGCTACAGTTTGTTTTCTGTCGTACCAAATGTTTACGACGATCATACCGAATTTCATTTCTAACGTTCTCTTCTCTTGCTTATAACACATACTAAAAGAATATTCCAGCATTAAAGAAACGAAAAAGCGTTTATTTCATTAAGAGAGAATATGAGCTATTTAGACGCCGCATTTCTTTTTGGCTGTTCATTTGTTCTCTGCACCAATTTGATTGGAGTAATGTCTGGAAGTTGAAGCGATTTATCATAACTTTCACTTCATTTTCATTTTATTTTGATATTATAGAGTTCTACAAAGAAACATCTATTTTTAGAAGTGCTGTTACGGAGTATAAACAATACTGCACACAGGAAGATACACTGTTCTAAAATACTACAGCAAACTCCTTTAATTATCTTGTTGTCAAGTACTTGAGAATAATTTGAAAATTATTTCCGATTGGCGAATTAAATAATTAAATAAAACAAAGCACTGTTTACAAACTTCATTTATTCACAAATTATAAACAGCAGATTGTAGACAGTACTTTGTTCTATTTGATCATTTAAATTTGTATCTTCATCAAATAAATGCAAAATCAATTCTATTTTTAGTACCAATAATTGATTTTTCCTCCATATTAGCAAATTCTTTGGGGTTACGTTTACTCGAAAACCACCAACTTTAGGCGATTCAATTACCTTATAAATGGTGGGATAATATCATGAAAAAACTATATTAACGATTTTGGAATCCTGTTTGGTATCCAGTTCACTCAATATGTTTGCGCTATTTGTAAGACCATCGCTAAGGCTTTAAATTTTATGAAACGCATCTGGGAAGGTTTCAGTAATCTTAGATCTTTGAAAATCATATAATGTGCTTTTCCGAT
Organism: Osmoderma eremita; assembly: GCA_031763485.1. Taxonomy (NCBI): domain Eukaryota; kingdom Metazoa; phylum Arthropoda; class Insecta; order Coleoptera; family Scarabaeidae; genus Osmoderma; species Osmoderma eremita. The sequence continues at coordinate 205,393 of JARFOC010000215.1, read as the reverse complement.
GAAGACGTTAGAGCATAGTGCTATAATGTGGCATCCGATTTGTGTATATTAGCGGGTGTATATTGAAACAATTCAAAAACTTTTTTTTTAAGTATTTGATCGATATACATGGGGGCATTTACTCACTGGACCGTAGAGCTATCATGCTAGCTTATTATAGCAACGTCCAATTATTTTTATAGTATAGGGTGGCCTTTCGGAGAAATAATGTTGATTTCACGCGAGATCGAAGTGTGTTCACTGCGTCTAAAGCCAAGAGACTCTTCTAGATTATTGTTTTGTCTTTTTTTTTATCAAGCAGTTGCAATTGCTGCTCCCCAGGACTATCTCTACATTTTGTATGTAAATATGTATGGTATATAAGACAAAAGCAAAGTAAATATGTATATGAGAGATCTATGTTCATTGCAAACAGGGAAACAATATTAGACCATAGGCAAAAACTAACAGAGACTACCAAATTTAGTTTGTCCACTGAGCATTTTCATACGTTCCTTGAAGTGAGCTGTTTTTAAATTGTGATTAATATTCAATCAAAAAGGGTTAAAAATATTACCAAGTGAATTACAAAGTGAATTTCAGTATGCGAAATTTAGTGCTGAATCAAAAAATATCTTTACCACTTTAATGATACCTGTTTCCATCCTCAGATTTTATCGATGTTTGCAATTTTCTAGAGACTTTCACTCATTAAGGTAGTAAGGGTATTTTTTGATTTAGTTTTACTATCTCAAATGGAAATAACCTATTATTTTATACTTTTCACAACTAGCATAATAACAGGAGGAACAGAATGTAATGAGGAATGTTACTTAATTTCCAACATATCTAAAGATCTTCTATGGGATTGAAACATTTACAGAACTACCACTGCGTGGCCATATGAAAGGGAATTCATTTCGTTTCTAATTTCCAGGTTAGAGATTGTACTGAAATTACACAAAGTCAAATATTAGACTCCCCACCACTAGTTAATAATCAGCGAATATATATCCTCTAACTGAAGACATCACTACATGCATAGTCTTAAAGTTAAACTTAAACCAGGGGGTTTATCGGTCCAAAATTTACATGTTTAGCCACCCAAATGAATGTTGAAACTACATCTGCACTTAATATCGGACAATGCAGCTCTCTCGGCTCGAAACGAGAGCACTGGATCTTGTGCATTGCTTACCGAGCACCGGTTTCAACTGCCACGGCGTTTCGCTGTAATTATAGCGCTGCTGGTTCTCCACTACCGTACCATATAAAACCTTCTTGTTATGCGCAATCACGCTATTGAGTCTGAAATACGGAGCTGTAAAGATATTAGATAACCGCTGCTGCGCCTTTGCAATAATGTCTAAACTTATAAACCCGGTTGGTGTGTTAACGTTTTATGGGCGTATGACTGTTCCGTATCGAATTAGGAGATGCAGATAGGTCGGGCGATGGTCCGGAGTGCATATATTTTGACAGCGAAATACAAACGGCGTGGTTGCTGGTGTAAATGAAGTCGTTTCGAGTGTCAGAAGTTGTGAATTAGACGGAAATGAACTGGATTTTGCTGGCGCACCCACCAAAATGAAAACTACGTGTTACTAAATAATTTATTTCGGTATATATATGAGCATACTATATATTAAAGATAAATTGCTTGATTTTGCTGTATATTATGTCCATTACATATGAGGAAGTATCTACTAACTGGAATGATGAGTTGTAGAAAGAAAAGAAAGCTCAAAGCATGCAGAGCACTGTATGCTATAATATTGTTTATGTGAGTAAAAGTATTTATTCGAAGAATAATATCCTCTAAACAAAGAATAATCCAACCGCTGCGCATTGCTGAAATAGATAAATATAATGGTTTCTCTCCTAATATAATTCGTATAAGATTACATAGACTTAATTATAGATCACGTTCAACAATTCCACAACTTTCCAATTTCCAAAAACTCCTAAGGAAATTCATCAGTACGCCTCTAAAGGTTTAAAACATATTTTTAAATTTCAAAACTATGAAGTTTTCCTAGTTTATAATAGAATCTTCTAGGCAATCCAAAGGATAAACCTTAGATCGAACGAAGGTCTGGAATTTATGAAATTACTGAAAAGAACTATAACACTGGTCAACAAAATTTTTGATTTATTTTGTCCCACGAGATGAAGTGGGTAAACTTGGTAGTGCTTTTTTACACTTATTTTATATCTGTTTTCAGAATTTTTCTATCAGGCAGGGTTTCAGAGTGACAAAGCAATGAAATTTTGTGAAACTATATATTATATGTGTATAAATCATGAAAAAATGACGTACAAAGTGATATACTTACATGAAAAATGTGCTGGTATATGACTTTCGGCTCTACTTTGCATCAGAAGCATCTTTCTTCAGCGTCCAGCAATAGTCTGCCAACCTAGCAGGGCTCCATTTGCCTTGGTATCATCAGCACTTTCATCGTCGCTTAGTGTCATGCTTTGTGGAGGTTTAGGGACATGTAATTCCGGACTGCGAGTGAGCTCCTGGTCTCGGTGCAGTTGGAATATTAGGATATTTTACAGTATGCCTGGAATTAGAAGTCATACCACTTCTATTTGTTGTACAAAAATAGCAATCGGTAATATGATCTGATGGTTTCCTACAAATCATAGGAATAGCAAAAGGCATATGTCGTTGCCCACGGTGTAAGAAGTTTAATACACGTAACACAGCAAATATGGGGAGCCCAGCTCTTGACTTCATCAATTACTTTACACTTGAAATACTGCTCATAGCACTTTTTATGGAGATTTGTGAAAGACCGTTTTGGATGTTTAAATGTCAATTTGCCGCAAATATAGCAAAGAGAGCTCGGATGGTTTACACATTTCCTTGGCATTTTTACAGGTGATCAAATGTTCCCGGTTTCAATATAATAGCTTGAACGCACCACAACGCAACACTCTTTAAAGCGTTAACAACCTCAGCGTATATGTTCATTCACCGAGCTCTAGCCGACAACTGAAATAACAAGAGATACTATCTAGGAATTTGAAATGCAGGTCTTAACACGTCAAGACATGTTCAAACATTAGCCATTGCATGTTGCTTGATCAGTACTGAGCTCTAGACGACAACTGAAATAACGTTAAGAGATGTTGTCTTATACTACATATCTATGTATGCATATTTTAGGTGGATAAGCGAATATCCTGGAACATAAAAACTAAGGGTTATGGGGAACTTTTGAAAACATAATTGATTTCAGCATGCAAAAGTATATGAGAATCAGGCATTTTTGTGATTGGCACAAAATCTTCGTTTTAAAGAATAGTTAGCTCTTTTTAGCTACTATAGGCCTGATAAATCAAGCATCGCCAAACACATTTTGGACACCGGTCATAGGATTAGTTGAAAGAACCTAAAACTAGTTGAAAAAAATGTTTCTCCTCAGTTTAGGAATTAGATGCTTATGAAAGTATATTTATTTCTAAAAATTAAACTAAACTTGTAAATTTAGACGACGGATACCCAAATCTGCCTTGTTTGAACTGTTGAGAAATCATTTTATATATATCCATGAGGCAATACGGCAATACCTGGATTCCGATGAACCGATTCACCAAATATGGATTTATATCAAACATTTCTGACATTGAACACAAGTAACAGGAATAGAAGCTGTAACAATCTTTCTGCTGACCACGGGAGTAAAGTCACACAGGTAAAAAGGTAACTTAAAACAGATGAACTTTCGTCGAGACGATATAAAAGTCATCATAGATATCTCTTCTGTAGCAGGAAGGTTTAACAATGATTCTTTCATGTCATCGCTATAATAGTACATTGAGAGAAGGATTTAGGAAATTTTACTACAATTGTCAGTATTTATGTTACACATTGTAGTAGATATAGGGACAAGTACAGTTTATAGCAATAATTACAATCAAATTGTAGCACTAAGTTTGTAGTAATAATTCTTACAATTTGTATGACACAAATAAATGGACAGTTTTGTTGTGAGAAAAAGTAGTATTTACTGTAGTAAAATTTTACACAATTTTGTATGACTGCTACCTTGGTGAGCAGAAATAAACACGTGTTGTAGTAATATTTATTCTGCTTATTATTTTCCATTTTTCCAATATTGTGTTGCAATTATTGTCTTATACCTTGGGTTTGATTATTACTTATTGCGCTTATTGGGCCTGATATTTTCATCTAATATGGGGTCATGCTACACCACATTTCCATGAACGAGGAAAATCTGAGCAGTTTACCTATTCTAGAATTTACTCCAGATATATGCAACATAGCGCCGATAATGTTTAGAAATTTTTTTAATACAAGCTGTCATAAGTAACTTCCGCTAACGATTCCTTACGCTATGCTAATCCCTATGGTAATGTAAAGGAAAATTATTAACCTCTATACTTTTCTTCAACAGCAGGAGAGATCCCACTTCCTCAATCTGTCTGTAACGAATTTATCTATTCCGTAATCTTCAAAATTAACTGTGATGTAAATAAAACAAATTCATACATACATATGTTAAAACACTAAGAAACACTGTCCACAGTATCCTAACCGCACTAGACACAGAACTGCACTACACTACTAATTATAGAATGTGTGCTAAGTTTTCTTACAATAGACTATTAATTTTTGATACTTACAAATGTATTCAAATTTTAACAAAATTCCAACAATATTGATCCTACAAACAGCTGTAAAAATTTCCTACAACTAATACTATTGAATGATAAACGTGTATGTTAGCGTCTGCATGTTTCTATTTCTTATTTCTACAAAATCGTTTTTACTGCGCTGTGTAAGTATTTACTGCAAGGATTTCTCTCTCTGTGTATATGGATTCATTTTGTATAAAATTTTTATCTGAATATTATAAGATGCATTGTATATTTTATATAATTAGTTTTAGGTTACATTTTATAAAAAGAAATCTTTCTTCTTCTTGATACATATAAGATAATGTTTTGTTTTTCATCAAGGTTGTAGCCTGATTTGTTACGCAGATGTTGAACTCTCGTGCAAGCCCTTAGGTTGTTTTCCAAGTGGTCTTGAGGCGTTCAATTTACCTTCCTTTCTCTTCTTCCTGCTTTTTCTCTTCCTTCCTTTCATTTACCGGTCATTCTACAAACGTGGTCTCTCCGTGCTCTTCCTCTGTTCCTAGGCTACTTTGCCACATCTCCAATTTGCACGTGTTGCTTATATCGGTGCGTCGGATTCTGTCCGGTAGCGTATGGTATATAATTGATCTTAATGCTCCGATTTCTGTTGTTGTTCACAAATTGTTTAAAGGCAGCTGTTTCGTTAAGAAAATTATAGAGAAAAATCTGAAATATTAAATATTATGCCTATTAATTGAAGCAATCTATCATTCGTTCTTTTTCCATATTCCGTTGGTGTATTCATATCAATTGTAGTTGTTAACAAGGGTATGCATTAACATCAATCAAATTGAATTCAATCAAAATTGTGATGGTAAAAAAATAAGCCAATAATAATACAACTTTTGGTTAAGAGCTTTGTTTTACATACGCGTGTGTCACTGGTGGAAATGAATGTTCAAATGTATTTTAGCGTTTTTTTAACTCTAATATTCCATTTGTATGAAATATATTGATATTGATGGATCTGTTATTAAAGGTTAATTCTGATTGCTAAAAGTTAAATTACAATGTTGTATTAGTAAATGGATTTACTAGAATAAAATAGGGTAGGTATACAATGTATACAAGGTAAGTTTTGTTGCCAAAGAATAATTCTTCTTTTGTTGTAAATGGATTAAAGTTTGATAATGGCAATACAGTTTCATTTTATACAACGGTGAAATAGTTCAAGAAGAATACAACGTATACCATAATATAATAAATAACTAGCTAATAACATAGAATGTTTTAGGAAAAATACCATAAATTAAGTATACCCTAAGTAAATATAGCGCCTCATATTGGTTTACACCGATGGAATCTCGAGGTGTGTTAAGGTATTATACACGAAAACGCGACGTTCGATTGTAACTGTGTCTATTCACGAGAGTATTTCAAATTTTGGGAACTCCTTGGTAGCACCTTGTATGTAGTTACGAAAAATACAGGGTTTTGCTTAATAAAACAGTCCGCTTGACTTCTCTTGCATATAAAACCATATTGCACTATGATAACGGTTATTCTTAAAAAGAAAGCCCTGAAATACTTTATGAACAATATATCAGTGTTTTTATATTTTTGGTTTAAATAACAGCGAACAATTAGGTTAGGTTTAGGTCAAAGATTCGTATAAAAGAATATAACAGAGATGTAATGAGTTAATGCCGGCTATCATAGAATAGGCACTGAAATATCAAAAAATATTCTTTGTATTTAAGTTTATTTGCTAAGGCAGAATACCGGGAATTCCACACACACAAATTGATTAGATAAATTCCTCGCATAGTCCCTAGTGCCAAGGCATTGGGAATCCATGATGCTGTGTGTAGATAGTAATGTTTTGGCGATGAAACTACATGCTATGGGGTTTAGAGGGCTTCCATTAGATCGGTTGTTGTCGTTTCTAAAACGCAGAAAACTAGTGGTTAAATTGGGAAATGAACAGTCGACTGAGTTTAACATTGATGTGGGTATTCTGCAAGGCTCAGTTTTAGGTCCATTGCTATTCTTATTACATATCAATGATCTGCCGGATAGAATAACTTGCGGGCTCCCTATTTTATTTGCTGACGATATTTCTGTAATTGTGAATGCCACAATAGATGATATTAATACAAAATTGCAAGAACAGTTGAAGCAGTGACGTGTTGGTGTAGTAAAGCTAGATTGATTTTAAATGAACAAAAAACAAATATTACTAATTTTCATATACAGAAGCCTGTCATAAATATTAAATAATACTTCACCGACAATGCATCTGCACTAGGTGTAATAGTAGATAAAAATCTCAGTTGGGAAGATCAACTAGATAGTGTATGTAAAAAAAACTAGACAAAACCTATTATGCAATGTTACAATTAAAAAATGTCCTAAAACAGCAAGACCTAGTAAATGTTTATTATTTATTGGTGTACTACTCTGCGCTTTCCTAAAATGTCATTATCTGGGGTGTGGCCACAAACAGAGAAAGAGTCTTTATTCTACAAAAGCGTTTTATACGATTAATTTTTAATCTACCTTATAGAGGAAGCTGTAGAGAAACAATTAAAAATAAAAACGTATTAACCTTCCCCTGCATTATTATTTATGCATATTTGACATACATTAAGGAACACATGCATGATTTTGAATCATGTAGGGCGATACATTCGCACAAGACCAGACAATTCAATTTTATGACAATTCCACAACACAGATTAACATTAACAAAAAAATCTCCGGCATTAATGAGCCTAAAACTATACAATAGTCTTCAGGGCGAGGTACGGTCAATTGGTTGCTTTAAAATTTTCAGACAGCGCGTAAAACAGATGTTATTGGATAAGGTATTCGATACCATTAACGGATATGTAAATGAATAGATTTTGTGTATATTTTTGTGATACATTATGTGTTGTAAATGACATTATTATATACTTATTTTATATATTTATATAACGATTCAAACCAATGTTAGATTTTCATACTGAATAAATATATTATCTATGCAACCCAGATTACGTTGCTGACGTGTCTGGTATTATTAAATAAAAACTCGAAACTGTCGATACTTTTTGAGTTTAAAGGTGTTATGTCCAATGTCATTGTGACATAATGCATTAAAATAAGCAATCAAAGAGTAGCTTGCGGCTTTTATATAGAATCACGCAAACATCTGCATAATAAAGAACACAATGTTTAATATCCGTTCAAATTTGAGTATATGTAATATTTTAGGTATCTATGATCGAAGGGATAAGTTATCATACATGTGTGTGTGTGCAATGTGTATCCAACTTTGAGCAAGCATCAATTATGTACATACTTTGTGCACCGCAAAACGATTTGGTTCGGACAATGTCACATGAAAATACTGATGAGAGCTGCGGTCGGCGTTTATACGCACTTTGTAACCAATATATTCGGTTTACCTATTACTGTGAACTCTAGCTGCATGAGAGAGAAGGATGTTGCACCTAAAAATTGTACGTGATATGCAAAATTTAAGAGATTTAAGTATATTTTATCCCGCACATGTATTACCATTTGGGCATAAATAGCCAAAATTAAACTGCGTTAATTACAGTACAATTTATAACTTGACTAAAACTTAATTTTAGAAGTTTTGGCTAGTATTACCGTGGGGCATAGTATATTGTGTCTCGTTTACATGCATATTTGTAAACAAGTACAATTTTCAGTTATTATCCAGTCAATACAACTTTGTCTGTGTATGTTTAACTTGTATATTAAGATAAACAAATCGAAGTTAGAATAACAGTTGTTATATGTATTTACCTAGCAATCTATAACATTTCCCACACAGTCGATTTATTGAATTATGCAATAGCCTAGAATACGTCATAAGGATACATATAAATATAATATGAACAAAACAACAGAGCAGAACAAACAAACGTGTATATGTATATAAAAAGCTACAATACACAGGGTATACTCAGAAAATCTATGACTAATTGCTGTTTTAAATTACAATTTCACTGCAGGCATTTGTTTTAACGTCTTTGGCAAATGAGCAAATATTTTAATACTTTGCCAGACAGCTTTTGTCTGGACTTTTTAAAATGAGTTTGAGGTGGCTATAGCTGACGATTAGAGTTACCTCTCGTATTACACCCGTGCTTCGGTTCATACTCACTAAATAGCTCATTATAATGACAAAGATTGCTGACTAATATGTATTCATAATGGTATTCCGAAAAGATAGAGGACCCTGTTACAAAGAAAAAGAAAGCTTATAACACCTGGCTAAATACAGGTACAGGAAAAAATAGAAGAGCGTACGCTTGCTTGGATAGAGAAGTTACGAAAGAGGTAACAAAGAGTAAGAAAGAAATGTGGGAACGAAAATGTGAGGAAGTAGCCAAATATATGGGTGGTACAAAAATGCCTGAAGCATGGAAAACTATAGCAAGCTTGAGAAAGAAAGGGAAGCACAACAGCAAGTTAAACCTGATAGGTTTCAGAGAATGAGTTGACCACTATAAAGCACTGCTTACGGAAAATAGAAGAGAATTTGAAATAACAAACATAAAAATGGAAACAGATAGAGGATATAAAGTGACTGAAATAACCATGGAAGAAATAAGAAAGGCCTTAAAAAAATCAAAAAACGGAAAGGCTGTAGGGCCGGGAAACATACCCATCGAATTAATTAGGTATGCATCAGATATACTACTTGAAAATCTTGCAAACTTATTTAATAAATGCTTACTAAACGGAGGTAACATCCTGGAAGACTGGAATATGGCATGCATACGCTCCATTTACAAAAAGGGTGATAAAAGGATATGCCTATCTTATAGGGGCATAAGTGTGACGAGTGTAATGGGGAGGTTATACGGCAGAATACTAAAACAAAGAATAGAAATGGATATGGAAGGCATAGAAGAATAGTCGGGATTCCGTGCAGGAGGATCGTGTACTGATAATATATTTATATAAGAGCAAATATTAGAAAAACGAACGTCTCGCAATCTGTCTACCCACCTAGTGTTTGTCGATCTAGAAAAGGTCTACGTCACAGTACTTTTTGAAACTTTGATGAGGTTTGGCCTGAGTAAAACTTATGTCAACACTATATGGAATATATATATAATAAACTAAAGACTTTGGTGAAATTAGTAAATGCCTTGTCAGAAAGTTTTCCTACCATAAAGAGGCTTAAACAAGGGTGTAGTTTGTCCCCTACCTTGTTTAAAATATATATTCAAGAAGCGATAAGTAATTGGAGGGGGAAGGCTTCAGAAATGGGAATACAGGTAAACGAGCAATGCTTGGCAACGGTCATATTCGATCAGATCATTATAACAAGTGACGAGGACGATGTATGCTACATGTTTAGAAAGTTGGAAGAAGAATATGAGAAACGGGGACTAAATATAAACATCGATAAAACTGAATATCGGAGAATAGGAGACAAGCATGTAGAAGACTCATACCTACAATCCCATAAATTAAAAAAATCTAGCCAGTTTAAATACTTGGGAAGCATTGTTTCGGATGATGGAACAACGAAAAATGAAATCAAATATAGGCCACGTCAAGGGAAAAAGGCTGTTTGTTTAATGAACTCATTACTCTGGTCAAACAGGATGAAGCTACAAACCAAAATGACAATCTGCACAACGATCGTGGAGCTCATTTTAACTTATGGCTGTGAATGCTGGCAATTGTCGGTGAAAGAGAAAAAAATGATAGAAACGATAGAAATGAACTTCTTAAGTAGATCACGTAATATTTCCAGAATTCAACATATTAGGAACGAAGCAGTAATAAGGAAAACGGGATGCGTACTTATAACAATAGAAAGAGTAGAATCTAGACGGTTGTTATGGTACGATCACGTAATGTTAAGTTTAAGTTTGAATCCGGGTGGCTCATGCCTCGGCGTACTCGCGCGGGATAACTACGGCAGGATATTCTCAGATAGAGGTTATGATGAATTAGAGTCTATTTTGTCCAGAGAAACATGGACCGATCTGTACGCGACTTACACGGTGGATGACGGCTTTCGAGTATTTATTGATACCCTTCAATATTACATTGATTTGATATTTCCTATTAGAAAAATTTATCAGTCCAATAGAAAATCTTGGATTACACCAGGAATT
>JARFOC010000215.1:169276-194545 GCA_031763485.1 Osmoderma eremita | reverse complement strand
CATCTCGTCAACAGCATATTTTGCAGCGCCAGGTAAATTTTGTTTAATTAAACATAACAATTCGGCCTTAACCATATGTTGCTCATAATTAATATTATTTTTCTTCATCCACTCTTGTATTTCTGCCTTTCGATTATTCGCTGTTGGTGGTTTATTCAGTTTATCCTGCTATGGTAGGAAGCATTATATAAAATGATAAGAGAATTTTTTTTTAAACTCGGAAGAATATGTTGCAGCCACTCTTCGAATCTTTCGGCATTCATATCTTCGTGATAATCTCCCATTTTCTTAGATTCAAACAGAAGCAGTTCATTCTCCACGAATCCTTCCTCTGAACCTATGTGCACAACAATAAGCGTTTTCCCTTTGCCTGAAGGATTTTTAAGGCCTGTATTCAATCCTTCTATAAACGCCTGTCTTGGAGTATGGATTGATGTATCTGCCCATACATTATTTACTGTATGTCTGGCGTTTATCCATGTCTCGTCCAAATAATATATAGGTGTACCATTATAGCGGTATTTCATTATTTCACGTAAATATTTCCTCCTCCATGTAATAATTTCATCTTTTTCGCTCAACATGCTATTTCGACTCCGCTTTTGATAGCTGGAAATGATATTTTCGTAAGTAATATGTAACTAAAAAGCACATATGTTTGAAATAATAAATATGTGTATGTTCACCGAAAATTTAGTTCTTTAGTAATGATCTTAGCGTAGTAATTTTAAAGTTAGGGAGGTCATCTCTTTCGTTTGTCGCAGCGAGAACTGTTGGTGGTTCATTTCTAAAATCGAATGAATGAACAATCCTTCGAATACTATTTTTCGTGTCCATCCACATTATCCAAAACGGCCCTTCTTCTTCGATAATTTTTTCGTGGGTGAAACTCACGATCAGTGTTACATTCTTTCAAAATATTGTAAACGCTGCGTTCACCAATTCCTATCAAAATATTATTAATTCATCTGTTATAATTCTTGTTTCTCAATGGCTACCTGGTGCCCTTGCTGTCATTTCAACACTTCCAACTTTAGAAGTGCCTGGTTGTTCTTGATAGGTTTTAAATATATTCAAAACCAGATCGTTGTCTTCCACAGCAAAATGTTTTGGAGGTCTCTTCTTAGGAGGTGAATTTTCCATGGTGTAGAATGTAGGGTACCACAGTAACAGAAAACGATTCTTTCTCCAAAACAAATTTGTCGATATCCAGATATAACCTATCAAACGTCGGCGTCGTGGAATTTACCGTATAACTTCATTACATGGGTTTACTTACGCTTATTGTGATAAAAGTGAAGTATGATATCCTTCAGAAAGCCTGTTTTAATATGTATCGATAAAATAGAATGAACATTAATGAAATAATAGACAATAAGTGAGAATAACCAAAACGCAAAACAAATACGACAAATGCAAGGAAATTTGGCAGAGTGCCCTATTGTAAACAAGCCGGTATGAAGCCGCCTCATTGACCAATAATAAATATGATAAAAATATGACGCCTTGATACCACACAGTTGCCATATAGTTCTCTACTGCATCTTTTGGGAAATTCAACTATTGTGCGATGGATATTACCTTTACAAAAACACAAATTTTAATGTTTTCCTAACAACACTTGCTTTTATTTCTTTTTCTGTAGCAAAACCATGTCCGAGTACCGATTTCTTGCTTAGGCTGATCCATAACAGGATGCACTACTTGTTTGATTAATATATCTTTGACGCACATGAAGAGAAACGGTTGTCTGTTAATGGGTATAAGCCCTTTTTTTCATTGTTGAGTACCTATTTGTTTCATATGCACTATTTTAGCTTTATTTCCATGTTATTGACTGCATTCCTTGTTTGTTTGCTTTTGTAGTAGCTTCAAATCATTACTATAAATATAAAAATAAAATTTGTCCATTTAAAGTTGCCATATTATCACTTCGTATAATCTTTTGGGCATTTATATATGATGCCAACGCCACTATAAATTAAATCTTTTTTAACACAAAACGAAAGTAATACTTACTATTTACTTCATACTATATTTTCTGCCATGATAGCGAAGATTTTAACCGCTGCTGCCAAAAATTTACGCCTTCCACTTTTCCTCGTACATTCGAGCCGGAATTATAAGGGACATGAGATCGCATTAGCAGTTTCTATGGTAAATATCATTTTATCTTGAAGAAATCGATAGTTAAATCTTTAAACGCGTTTCTCTAAATGAGATTTTTTTAATTTGCTGACATTGTAACTCAAAGAGCAATTATCGGATTGACTTCAAATTTGAACTGAGCACTCTTGAATATATATATACTATAGAATGACGTAGGATATTTTTGATTTCATGAAAATTGACGATTTAGCATTGAAATAGCGACCATTTTATAGGCAAGAAAAGAGCCTCTTTTTTCATAACTACGCCATTTTGTTAGATTTTGATATTTCTCGAAAATCCTACGTCATTGTACAGTAAAAACCTTCCAGTTTAACGACATTTTGTTCCTTTTTCGGTTTCAGCAACTCAATCGACCGGAATCATGTCAGCAGTGGAGGAACTTTCTTTTTAGCGCTTCCGAAGACAGCGCATAAGTCGCTTGGATATCAATATTTTTCTTTGAAAAAAAAAATAATATAGGCCAAATATAGCCAATCGTGTATATGCTTAAATTTCCAACACATTTAATTGAGTACTTTTCTTCCAAACAATTCCCAAAAATCACCCAAATTTTCAGCGTTCACACTGGTATAGCCCCTTAATGTGGTTAGAATTAAAATAGCTAAGCCTTTCCACTTTGCCCTCTTTTCCCCTATTTCCTACAAAATTAAAATTAATCCAACAATAATAATTGGAGAAAGACAGTTGGAAATTACCAATGTTCATTTTGACAAATTTTGTAACAGAAGAAACCAATGACTACCCAAACTTACATCGGAAATATATCTTCCCCATTTTTGTATCCCCTAAGTGCTCGCATCTACAACAGCAAAAGAAAAACGAAAAAAAAATACATAAACTAGGCGAGTAAATGTATACTATTCATCACGGAAATGCGTCGGGGCTTTCACCCACGGGACACTGTCTAGAGAAAAGCGAGCACATCGCGCTTTTCTACATTTCTGCCCCCCTATTAATCCGCTGTTGCTTTTTGCTCTTTTTTTGCGTCTATTTGTCCGTCGCATTCGATGCGATATTCCGGAGTCGTCCGGAGAGGAAATATTAATTCAATTCCCCAGTTGCACTATTGTTAAATATATTCATTCACATGTGTATAGGTATTCGAAAGGGTGTATAATAGGATTCAGATTTCGCGAGGTAAATTAAACCTACGACGATAGCAGATACACGTTGATAAATAATATTAATTTCATAGTTATTTATCGATAGGGAAGTAAATGTTCTTCAGGATTGTAATGCCGGATACTATACGATATTTTTTTGCATATACAGCAATGAAATCAAATCATTTTTTCTTTGTCTGGTGCTGTACTGCGATGTTTCAAAAGTCACTTTTATTTCAACGCTTCTGTCAAAGATTGACACAACCGCACATGTATGATAATGAACCAGTTGTTGGTCCTGTTTTATATTATATATTGTATGCTCTGAGCAACCCAAAGCTTTACTTGCTTCTTGAACGGCAGCACTCACATTCATAGTTTTATTAAAATAATTCTTAAAATCACTTTTTCGACATTAACATTGTAAACAATCTGCATATGGTTTTCTTTAAAAATTCACCTTACCGTCAGTGCCTAGAGGGCCTGGAAAGGGTTTGTTTATATTAAGTTCGATCGGAACACACGGGCAAGAAATCTATTGTATACCATGGAAACGAGTAGAATATTTCTAGATATCACAAAATCCGTCTCTTGCACTGAGTCAAGACTAATGCGGCTCATTGTACATACATATGTATATTGCATTGGCAATTAGGACGGCTTTTTATACATATGTTTCGCTCCTATTAGCGGATGTGAAATTTCCAACTGTGTATATGTGTATGCATGTTTACCATTATAAATATTATAAATAATGATTAAAGTCATGTTTTTGGTAAATTTAACGATTTCTGTAATCCACACTTATTGTTTGCAGGCGAAAAGTCATTTGTTTTTAAAAGATATTTGTATAAATGACCGCATTTAACCCAGTGTTATTTTGTTCTAAGTAAACATTGCCTGGCATTACTGTTGCAATGTAGATATTAAAAATGTAATGTTGCTTTTGTCAACCATTGTCGGAAAAGGTTATCCATCCGCGTTTCATTGGCAACATTTCTCTTTGTGCATACGTGAAATACTGCTTGCGAAATCATACATACAAACTGTGTTGGGCTTATTTTTATTATAACCGACGAGGCATTACATACTCGTGTCAGTACCCACAATTTGTA
Source organism: Osmoderma eremita (assembly GCA_031763485.1). Classification (NCBI taxonomy): domain Eukaryota; kingdom Metazoa; phylum Arthropoda; class Insecta; order Coleoptera; family Scarabaeidae; genus Osmoderma; species Osmoderma eremita. Next base: position 190,155 of record JARFOC010000215.1, on the reverse strand, counting down.
ATGTAATTAGGTACTCTAACATTTTAACGAATGTTTCCTCGTATATATATATATATATATATATCTATCCCTGTTACTTCCGTGTTTACATTTTGATATGGATGTTTGTAAATTAGGTATGTTATTCATACATACCATGCATATGTATATGCATATTTACCAAAGCAAGTGTGGACAAATGTTTGTATGTTGCCGTAGCCCGTGTTTAATTAAAGATATACAGACATTTCAGTGTTATATTTGAGACAAATGGAATTATCGCACATGTTTTATTACATGCACGGTCTGTTCCACTACAAAATGCATCTTGGATTACAGCTATATTTTTAATTTTTCTAGAAATAAATAATTTCCAAATTAAAACTAAAACAAAAGGTACCCTTATTTCCTTAATGAGAGCAAGACCCTAGATATGTATTTCGGCAACTAAGTCCGCAGAACTTACAAGGGAAAAATATATTATACATACTTTCTTGGAAGATATCCTCTGCGCAACTAGAATAACACTAATTTCTGACTAGCAATCTATATCCATATATTTTTGAATAATCGTAATAAAAATGAACAATATAACAAAAATCTACTGTTCTCACACGAATTTAGATTTTCTAACCTGAAATTCTCCATTTTGTTATGTCAAATGAATGATTCAAATAGGTAAATAAAATAGCCCGATGCATTAGTTACAGTGACCTGAAAGTAGACCATGATAAATAAGGCCCTGTTTGTTAATATTGAAACAAAAAAGCAACATGATTGCGGATCTACAGGCTGACGCATTAGTCTGGCAAAGCTCAATAATATATCCCTTATCATATAAGCTATTAAAAAAAGTTACTTACGAAAATTGTAGGCAGTCTTAAACTTAACATTTTAAAATTATTTTCATATGTGCAGGCTGTTTCATATTACCAAGGTGAACCAAACATACGTTTTCTCAAATGGAACACTCTGTATATTATTTCAGATTTAAATTAAGCTTATGCCTCACACTTATAATGTAATTTTATTGAATTATACATCGTTTCAGAAGTTTGGTCAATTTTATATGAAAATCACTGAGTTCAAGGTCTTGTATACAGCAAACGACAGTCTGATTATTTTCTATTACACGCCTAGATTTTTGATATTCGCTTATAGCAAAGTGACATTTTTTCAAAATTATCAAAACTGAATACAGGCCGAGTCAAAACCCAAATACATTATTTCTTCACTTATTTTAAATATATTTTATGTTATAAAAAAGAATAGTTTAGGTACTTTCATTTTTACCAAACACTCTCTATACCTAAAGTCATTAGTTTCTGAGATATTTTGATGTCTTTTTAAAACGTGGGATTTTTGGAAATTATTTTAATATAACGAGTTAATCGTTGAAAATTGCAGTAAGGCCCATCCTGTCGTTTAAATTTACTTTGCATAAGTTGTTGATCAATCGTTTTACCGTTAAAAACCTTTTTTATGGTGGTTAATCATAAATTTAAAAAAACAACAAATTTTTTTAAACATTAATATCTCTCTTATTATGCAATGTTGCTAAGATATTTTTACGTTAATGACGTTGTTTTAAGATCACCCCTAGAAACTAAAATCACCGTAAACACCCTGTCTACATGTATATTTAACAAAAAATTTTAACTAAGTATTTGGTTATAGAATTTTCTGAATGGTGCAACAGAAACTTCGTAATCTGAGAAAGTTAGCTACCATCACATCTTCTTGCCTGCTTTATTACCTTGCTTTTCCAAGTGCTGATTAAACTTAGATTTTTATGGTCCGGTACTTGAACAAATCTTTCAGTAAATTTGACAAGCGTGTATTGGTTTCTAATCTATGTTTTTAGTCGGTTTCGGGGATAATTTGCCTTTTAATAAAAACTATAATTGAAATCTAGAAAGCTCTTTGAAATATATGGATAAATGGAATGAAATCCCAATAAAAGGTAGGAATAATGTAAATATCCTATCAGATACCTAACAATAAACACCAATGACATGGCTATAATATGAAGAAACAGAGCACGAGTTATTATGTAAATACAAAATACTTTGATTATTTTTCTATATATATCATTCTTCCAGTTATTGGTGAACCTAATAACAGTAATTAGAAAGCATTAACACTGTTGACATCAAACATTATTGCTACAGACGAATGCTCTATAATTTTCTCCTGAATTCAGTAGGGAACTAGAGCTTATTAATGTCCAAAGTATGTATGCGTAGAGACAGCTGCATCTCGCCGGGATCTATTTTGTCCGTCTGACTCGACTGTTTACGGTCTCAAGCGTAACCTCCAACGCCGACCATAATAATTACTACCTCCGTCTAATGATCATCTAAAGAGGGAATTTCTTTTATTTCCTTTACGCGTCGCTGAATCGGGGGCTTGCTAGTCGTCGGCGTATTAATAATGGAAATGAAGAAGAAATGTGTATGAATACGACTGGGATATAATAATGCACATTGCCATTAGACTAATAGACACCTAATTAGATATACAGATGTATATATATGTCTACTAAAACGCGTATGAATCCGTGTTCTTTACATTGCGACTTAGAACAATACTTCGACGAAGATATTTATTGAGATATGTATTATGAGAGTGAAACAAAAGGAGTTGGCGAAAGGACAAAACTAAACAACTGGTAATTAATAAACTAATCCTCACCGTGAAAATGTACGATTACCGTTTATACTCTTCTGAGAAATACTCGTTTCCCGTCATTCCATCTTTACAATGAACTAATAATCGCCATACCTACTAATGCATTAATCCAGCTACCCTGGTCACACATGGCAGAGCACAGAAAGTACGCTAAACAATGCGTATTGTACGCCTAAGTGCATATTACAGTCGTGCCTTCGCTAGACTACATTTGTGTGTAGACTTCCCTCCTACGAAATAAAAAAGTATATTTGTAAATGCGTCATAGGCAGGGGCGTGCGAGAATACATCAAAGGCAGTTATGTAGCAGTGGTTCGGCACTCATTATCCCCGCGACCCTCGTTACTGGAACTAAATAGCTTTCTTCAATGGATTCGTCAAGTCAGGTACTCATCTACGCGACTAATAATAAGCCGGGTATCAATAATGAACCAGTCCGCCTTCCTGCGATGCGTTCACGTGCCTCTTCCGCCAACGCTATGGAGTTACGGGTTATCCGTATGCGCAAAGAGGAGTTTCTTCCCCACGATGTTTAACTAGATTCCCTCCATCGTATGTCAGGCGAAACGAATGAATTTTCCATTTGGAAAAATATATTGTAAAAGTTAACACAACGGTGGTAACTTTAACAAAATTTAGTTAACTTTACCACAATTGTGATAACCTTTACAATATATTTTTCTCAGCGAGATTTCAGGAAAATATATTATACATAAAAATATGTTTTAGGGGTTAACACAATTGTGGTAAAGTTAACCGGAATTTGGTTAATTTTACCACAATTGGATTAACTTTTACAATATATTTTTCTAAGTGAGATTTCAGAACTATTTAGTGATGAGTATTAACGACGTTGAAACAGGAATGCTGTGAATAGATTTAATACTTACTGTGATAATTTAAGGACAAGGGGAGAGTTATCAAGAAGTAAGACTGCACTCTAACTGAAGAAATCAAATGAGAAATTCTATTATTCTTAAAATCCAAACATGAAAAAGGCGGATTTCCTTCTGACACAATTGTTTTTGATATGCCAAATCGAGTAAATGATTCTCTTAATTTGCTTAATTTTGCTACACAATCAGCTATACTTTTTCGTCATTTCAATCCATTTAGTATATGAGTTAATAACTACAAAATACTTATAGTTGTTGAAAGGACCTAAGAAGAAATCAATGTATAATATTGTTCAAGGTTTGGTTACATGGGGCCACAGTATCATTACATTTCTAGTAGGTTTATTTCTACAGCGGCTACAAAAATCACACTCTGGTTAGACCCATGATCACTTATGCTTCTTTGGTATGGTGGACAAAGATGCAGCATCAAACTGCTATAACCGAGCTCAGCAAGATACAGCTTGCGTGTTTGGATATAACAGGAACAATGCGGACAACGCCGACAGCAGCAATGGGATCCCTTCTAAACCTCCCAGCGCTTCATGTGGTGATAATGGGGGAGGTAAGAGTATGGTATTTCCGATTGCTAAAATCCCCGAGCAGCAGATATGCAGAATTGAGGCACAACAAAATTGGCAATCATTTGGGAGGAAACCTATTGGGAATAAAAACAAACCATAAGATTCCCATATATATTCAACAGGAATTTTGGGGTGGGAAAAGCTGGGAAGAAGGGACAAGCTGGGGAAGCTGGTCTGATTTGCAGACGAGTCAAAGACCTAGCGTGGTTCTGGAGCTGGGCTATATAATGAACTTGGGGATACAAAAATCACTAGGAAAATACACCACTGTGGTACAGGCAGAGGTGTACGCGATATTGCATTGCCCAGTAGAAAACAATAAGAGGGCTTACAGTTGTAAGCGGATTTATATTACAACGGATAGTCAGACGACACTTAGAACACTATGGAACCCTAAAGTGACATCAAGACTGGCTTGGGAATGCGTACTGGAACTGAATGTGCTCGCGGAACGCAATAAAGTTACTTTGTTGTGGGTGCCTGGGCATTTGGGAATCGTAGGCAATGAAAAGGCCGATGAGCTAACGAAGATAGGGTCATCGTCTTCGTACGTGGGCCCAGAACCTGCCCTGAGTGTGTCTAACAACACAGTGCGAGGGCAGATACGAAAGTGGGTCCAAAACAACATAGAGAACACTGGAAAAATACAATCAGGCAAAGTCATGGTAAAACTTTTATCAAGGAGCCATCAGTAAAGAAGACTCACCAACTACTATATCTTAATAGGAATCACCTTCATACAGTGACAGGTTTCCTGACAGGACATTGCGCGCCGAAAAGATTCCTACAGAAAATTGGGGTTGACATTGAGGACCCAAGCTGCAGACTGTGTGAAGATGCAATAGAAACCGCATACCACATATTATGTGAATGCAGAGCTTTGATCCTTAGAAGACAGGCAATCTTTGGGAACCAAAAATGAACCCAGAAGACTATACACACCAACCGGCCAAGGACCTCAACAGATTGATACAGGGCACAAGGATCTGCGAATGGGTGGTATAGAGCATGTGTACAAAAATGGAAGATAAATACAAACGGCCAATGTGCTCAAGTCATTCCAGAGACTTATGTCAGACTGTTCCCATAAGATAAAAGATATCACACGAATTACTTTTTACTTAAGTTGCGTCTATATCGAAATCAACATTCAACCAATGCACATAAGGCCTTCCCACCAATTTGCATTTATTAATGTCCGTACAGCTCCTAATATGCAATTCTTTTAAAATATAACTTTTTGGCTTTTTTTGGAACTTTGCAAATGCACTTTAGTTGTCGAGATATGTATCTATGGAGTCAATTACCCGGGAACGGTATTTTGATTTATTTCTAGTACCAAAAAGGTTTTAGTTATTAAAAAAAAACTTAAAAATTCGGATTTATAAGAAATGTAAAACAAAAATTAATAATATCTGTGTTATATTTCAGAAAATATTTGATTTAATAAAAGTACAACAAAGTTTTTACTAGAATTTTAGATTCATGAATTGTCTAAGTTTGTTTGACTTTATTCTGCTCATCAAAAAGAATATATTTCTTTCGATAAAGTAAAGAAATTTCTTTTACCTTCTCCTTTCTTTACTTCATTTTTTTTTTGTTTGATTAACTTATTAACATTACCCTATCATATTCTTTCTACATTAAACCCGACGACCGACGTCTTCCATACTTTTATTTGATTCATCATAATACTGAAACTCAGCAAACACCGCTATCACAAACACGGAGCTTCTTCCCCAGCAAGATTACAGGTTCATTTCTGTAGATGAGGAATCGACGCCCGACTTACTCCAAAAACATTTTCTCCTTCCACCGTGATTCTATTATCGTGCCGTTTTTGCGCTAGCTTCAACAAAGTGGCCACGTCAGCTTACGCCGCCGCTAAAAGCTTCCGCCAGTAATCGTCCCTAGACGGGCCCACTAATTGTTTTATCAATCCCCCATTGTTTTCTGAAACGATAACGGCGCGCTCCATAGCACGGGCTGTGAGTACGTTATCGGATTATTGGCAATGTGGTTAGTTAGTTAGCAGCGGTTGATCGGTGGTGAACACGTGTTTCTTTTTGGTTTTGCAACTCGCGTGGTCCGCAAAGTCTTACAGACTCAGGTGTGTTTTGTTATTGCTATAAAGAACTCTTGTAAAGTAATGTGTAGGTAAGTGCTTTTATGTCGCGCTGTGGATGTTTCAAAATCCATTTAACGTTGAGTTTACTTAATAAGTAATCACTATTATTGTAACACAAAAGTTTTTTTCGTCTTCGGCCTTTATTAACAATAAACTAGCATTGGCTGATTCAATACGTTTGGTGGTCGACATAATTTATATTTATAATTGACAGATACAAATTAAGTGACAGTTAGAGTCGTAAAATGACAAATAGCAATTTCAATATTATCTGATCAATTGCAATGGATGATATTACACGAAATACATAATAATTTATAATAATTTGCTCACCAGGCGTGAAGGCCTAGGACTAATAAAATACTACTATTATGAACTTCCTTCAAGTGTTCTACGAACTACATTTCTCCATCCTCCTTTATTCCACACCATCTCCTTCCAATCTCCTTTTTCATTTTTTTAGATCTTCCACTTTATTCATCCATCTCCCTCTTGGTCTCCTCTTTCTCTTTTTTCCTATTGGTCTTCTGGTAAGGACTAACTTTGGTAACCTATCTCTGCTTAGTATTTCTACATGCCCCAGTCTTTGGGTTTTGGCAAACGCTGCGATATTGGAGCTTTCATATGCTTCTTCTACTTCTAGATTTGTGCGTGTTCTCTATGCTTCCTCGGTTCTTACTTCACCATATATGGCACGCAGAATTTTCCATTCCATTAAAAGTGGACCAATGTCAAAAATCCATGTTTGTAGAAGAACAATTTCAGACTGCGTTGTTTGCAATATACAAGACCATGAACATACAGCGATTTGCATATAAAATTGACCATAATCTGAAACACGCTGTATAATTCAATAAAATTGTATATTGGGGGTGTTAGGCATGAGCTTAACCTAAATCCGAAATAATATACAGCGTGTTCCATTTAAGAAAACGTATGTTTGGTTCACCCTGGTAATATGAAACACCTGTATATATGAAAATAGTTTTAAAATGTTACTGTCTACAATTTTCATAGATAACTTTTTATCTTATTAATATCGAGCTTTGCCACACTAATGCGTTGCCGTGTATGTGTACATATATATATAGGATAGCAAAAATAATAAACTGTCACAAACACCATTACCTAAACATTTAATGTCATTCACGGTGAATTAACTCCTCATAACGTTTCCAGGTCAATCTTTCCCCGAGAACGAATCTCGGATCTCGCGAACCGTACTTGGGACGTAATTCATATCCACGCACTACAAACGAGTTAACGAACGCTCGTGTGCACCCTAGACGCAATAAGAAGCGAAAGCGGGCCCAAAAGGGCGTACATTTATGCGCCCAGAATTTGTCGACATTCATAAATCATACGGTGACAAATGAACACACCTCGACATTAGTAATATGTATGAAGAAATAAATAATTCAAATTCGCCTTGATTATTGCGGAACAAGTCTACTGTAGCAACGAATATGTAGTATGTACGAGGTGTCATCATTTAAATCGCAAAATCGTTTTCCGGAATATAGTTGAATAGCTGTCGCGCATTCTGTTGGATAGCAGTTACAGTAGAAAATTTCATTCCTTCAACATAATTTCGGATAACTAAAAACCACAGTGACGTAATTCAGGTAAAATGCTCTAATTTAGTAATTGTTACATTGATTAATTCACTTGTCAAACCACAATTCGAATCTTGTTTTATTTCGGACGCAATGTTGTAATCTCTAAAGTACCTTTAGATATATTTATTGTGCATTATTATTGATTGACTGTTTGCCCTTGTTCAATAAATTCGCGATGGACTAACCTCTTTTGATCGTAGAAGGATACCAGCATTTGAAGAAAGATCAATCGCAACACCCAGTTGACGCCTTTTCTATAAGATCTCATATACAAACTTAGCATAAACCTTTCTCGTTAGTTAATGGTGTAGTTTAAACTAGCCTAACTGTTGATTAATTCCTAGGATATCAATCACCACACGTCGTTCGTGGATCGCATTGTATTTTGCACTCTGTTAATCCTAACGTCCGTGGTTCAGTCAATCACATCTTCTAGCCCATCTTTGAACTTCTTATGCTACTCAAATGCCCTAAACTTTTTCATAACATCTTCACCATATGTCACTTGCAACAGTCGTAATGTTTCACTATTTTCATATAAAACTATTAATAGATACCGTACTCTAAATTTCAATCTCTAACTAATAGTTTCAAATCAAGAAGACTTATGGTAAGGACATTTGATGGCACATATAACAGAGTCTTGTTAGAGGGGGAGGTGTCAAGGGAATTTGGTGTTAGCCAGGGTCTTAGACAGAATGACCCATTGTCCGCGACACTGTTCAACCTAGTATTGGAGATGATTTTGAGGGAATGCGGAATAGAAACAGGAGGTTTAATATATAACAACAACTGTCAATGTATAGCTTACGCTGACGATGTGGTATTGATGGCAAGAACGAGACGAGATCTAGTGAGCTACCTCCCCCGGCGGCCCAAGTGCATGTGGCTCCCCCTCCCCCCCCCCATCCATCCATCCCTCCCTCCCCCTAACGTTAACATTATGATTGTCACCACGATATGCAAGCTTAGTTCGCAAATAAATGGGATACTATGAGGTTACCGCAACATAAAACACCTATGTTTAGGCGGTCTTTTAGTTATAATGCTGTAGTTGTTGTTGTATACTCTTTTTGCGTATTATAGAATTGAAACTTTGTTGGTGGTGTCTTAAACATAACTGCTTTATTCTCTAAAGTTCTACCTAATCCTTATACATATACACAATATATCTGCAAGTGCAGCTGATGAATCGTCTGGCCGGCGCCAGTCCACGTATTAGGCGTGACATATAAATCACGTGTCAAGTGTTAGCTGACAGCAGCCCTTAAAATTGTACTGTGTGGTAATATACAGTATTGGTCAAATATGTAGGTACATTAGAAGTCTGAACAGTAGTTGTCTATAACGAATATGTTGCAGTATTTAAAAAGCGGATGTATTTTGTGACCTATATTTATGTTGTTTTTGTTTCACTTATTAGTTTCCACAGCACGTTTCCAGACAATTTGTAATTTAACCTTAAATATTGTTAGTTTTTATGAACAACCATGGGTCAAGTGGTAGAATAGCTTTTAACTAAACTTCGCCCTAGGGTGTTCTACTGCTATTATTCTTCTTTAAATAAAGAGGATATTATTATATAACTGACAGTTACTTGTATTAGCTTGAAATTTAGACACGTGTTAGCTTGTTGTTACATGTTCGAACAGGAATACGATTACATCACAGATGTCACCACACTGCCATTGCAGGAATAAAATTGTTATACCTGGTATGTAGTCATGTTCGATTACCTATTTATATTCGTGATACACAAGCGCACATCATATAGGGAAAAAAATAAATGAAAACGGAATCGTTTTAAGCAATGTTCGAATTCTCACCGCAAAGCAAATAATCGGTCTGATTCTGCCATGTGCTCACGGAATAGTGTACGAATGACAAATGATATTTGTACTACGCCCAATAATCCAAAACAAATAATTCCCGAAAAAGGGAATTTGCCTAGAGCTCGTATTGATTAACAGAAATATCATGAAAACAGATTTTTTTATTTCAACTGTGGCATTGTACTATATTAACCGTTCATGCGAATTTGATGTTTTTCATGCATTGATACAGGAGATATTGTCACAATTGTCTTCCTAAGGGGTAAGAAAGATATTCTTCTCTGTAGATTAACAAACACATTTCCAGAATGTCGGTTCTTCCTCCATGTACATATTTTTAATTGAATTTGACTTCGATCCTGGCGAATCTAAAACAATTAATTCGAGTCTCTGAGTTTCCGCAAATCAATCTACGGTCGTTCGGCTAAACCTAGGGTACGAGAAGGGTCGAGGGCGCGGTCGTAGCTATACCCAAGGACTAAAGAATTCGGTCAAGGGCAAAACATCGTAGCTATGTTTCCTTTGCCTCCCGGGACCTATTTACTAAGAAAGTACTAATTAAGTCAACGTGGCAATTACTGTCAGAGGACATTTCCGCAAGTAAATCTTTAGAATTAATCACATCTTTATTTCCAAATCAAAGGCAGAGAAAATTTATATACTAAATTATTAAATATAAGGCAATCAAATTACAATCAATACTTATAAACATTGTTACAGGTTACAATAAAGAAATGCGACGAAAAGACAGACAAAAAGAAACATTTAATAATATCTGAAGACACAGTAATTTAGTAATCATTTTGTTAAACATAAACAATTTAGTTAAGTATATATAATGTAAACGTCACTATATGGAAGAGATGCCTCAAGAAGAAACAAATTAAATTCAGTTATATTCAATATGATCCGCCTTTCTCCCGTATAAGTATCTCCGGCCATTATACAGCGTGTCTTATAAAAGTCGACGAGTCTGTAGCGCCTTTATTTATAGGACGATTCTAATAGTCGAAACGGAAAATTAAAAATGAGCTGATAAAATTACTTATAGCCCTTAACCGTTTTAAGGTTTTAGGACCGAGTTTCTTTTTATTAGACCGTTTTTTTATGATTCTGATGGAGAATTTTTTCTGAAACAACAACGTATCACAAGTATACCTTTACATAAGAAAGAATTCAAAAAAGTAACAAAATAATTATTTAGTCCTGTGTGAAAATACCACTAGCATTGGTAACAAATGGCGAGCATCTAGCGGGAATCGAAATGCATTGCGGTGCTACAATGTGATAACTTAGTAAATCAAGTTGTCTGGAAAAAACAAATGTCTCACGATCTGTCAAGTTGATTTTGGTTTTTCTAAAATGTACGCACAGCATTTGGATGTACTATACTAATATACTAATCGAGCTGCAAAAACTTATTCGTAGCGCTATCCAAACAGTGATCGTCCAAGTCGACCAAAATTTCAACGATTAGTGAACAATTTACAGATATATGGCGCTTGGTTTCCAATGCTAATGATATTTCTACACACGGCTAAATAATTTTTACTTTTTTTTTAATTTTTCTTATGTAAATGGATACTTGTGATACATTGTTGTTGTTAAGGACTGTTTTGTGCGCGCCGAAAAAACCCAGACAGCAACGGCTGTCGACCGGAGACGTGTTCGTACCCTGGACATTTGACGGGCTACAACCGCTTGCCGAGCTGCGCGTCCGCTTGCTGCCTACCTGCTACCGCGCCAGTGCACCAACCGCGGAACAAAAACCAGCGTATATAGAAGGGGCTGGCTACGAAGACAGTTATACGGTGACCGTGTTTTCGCTTAAACGCAATGGACGGTTGCGCCCAGCCAACTTTGGATATCAGGTCTAACAGCCGCACAGCTCGTGTATGGTTTATACGAACATATACATCAAATGTGCACATAGACAATAATGTCCTACTGAAAGACTTTGAGTTGCGATTAAGTGTGAAATATACACATTTATTTTTTCATTTATACATTTGTTTGTATGGCTATTTAGTTTGATAATAGACTTTTTTAAAAACAACCAAATGCCTCTATTGTGTTCTCTCACAGGCAAACTGTTCTGCAAACAGTTGTTTTCAGAAAAAATATCTCCATCAAAATCGTAAAAAAAACAGTATACAATATAAAACCTTAAAACGCTTCAGGGCTTTAAATAATTTTATCAGCTCATTTTATAGCCTACATCCAGCCATTTTGCATTTTAAATATTAAAATCGGCCTATAAATAAAAGCGGTACGGACTCGTCGTTTTAGCAAATGATCATTCATTCATAATTTTGGAAGATCTTTCGAACGATCATTCAAAATGTAGCACTTTTTTCAACTTTTGACAATATGCACTCTAACCGCTAACTTGATTAAAAATTGATTAATTACCATTTTCCGTTATCAAAGAGCTTTATTTGCATTTGCACATTGAGGAATGAATCTTTTAACCTCAATCCAACGAAAACGGGTAATATTGACACTTTCTTATAGCGGGGTAGTATTTCGTAATTTTGCTGTATTCTTCAATCATAATGTGAATTGTATAAGAAAATTAAATTTTTTCAAATGTAATTAAATTGAAAATTACCTAAGATTTATTAGGTATATATTATGTAGGTGTTAATTGTTTCTTTGTTTTTCATTGGAGAAGGCATTACCACCGTAATAAGACTAGCGAAAAATTGCACAGCTCCGATTTGATAATTTCTATAACCTACGAATTGTATAAAGAACTTGCGGCCACAAAATGGACGATTTTACATACGAAACAAAAAACACGATCAGTCAACGTGGGAATATATAGGTAAGTTTGCATTTGATTTAGAGAAAAACCTTCCAACAGCTTAATTGAAAACATAAAACGTAAACTGTAGAGTTTCAATCTCCCAGGCTGGTATGGGATTTTCCAGGCTTGTATAGGACTGTCTGCAAGATCTTCAAAACCTGGCGAAACACAATGCAGTCAAGATGCTGGGGCATGGGGAAATTGCAGGTAATGACCAGGCGGACCAGCTAGCTAGGAAGAGACTCGAAATGACCTTCACTGGACATGAGCCAGCTCTCGGAACCACAAAAGCTGTTGTGCATGGTGCGCGAACTGAGTGGGTGACTGAACAACACCATAAACACTGGCACCATGTAGCAGGACAGAAACACAGGAAATAGATGATGAGGAAGCCATCGCAACATTTGGCAGCCGACATACTGTGTCTTAGCAGAACGCAGATTAGGACGTACTTACTGGACACGGCAACCTAAGAACCTAAGAAAGACCTACCCAGAATGGGAGTCTACAGAGAGGAACCACTGTGTACATTATGAATGAAGAGGAGGAAATAGCCTCTCACATTATTTTTGAATGCTACGCACTAACCCACCGGAGAAACTCCCTAAAAAGTATTTGACGCACACACTACTAAACCTTGTCAGAGGGTAGAGCTGTTCGGATAATCAGGAAATAATCGAATGCAGAATAATACAATAGGCCTTAAGGCCGCAATGTTAAGGGATGCGAAAGACATTTCTCTGCATTGGGGTCCAAATGAATCAATCAATTCAATCTTATAATTTACGATTTCCCGAAGGATAAATTGTTTTTACGATTGCTACATGCGGCATTAAACAATTTCAGGCGGAGGATATGGTGGCCAGAATACCCACAACCACGTCGGCTTTATGTTTCTACGTTTTTTTAAATTACGAAGCAACGGCCATCCAGGATTTAATCATAAGTTTCCTGTAGTGTACTAACTCGCATGGAATGCCACACAGACCGTTCTGTAATTGAGCGAGCGAAAAAAATAAAATGAAGATAAACCACCTATACGGTTGTATCCAGGAAGAAAATTCCTTAATTTCCATGACCGAAAAAGGAGGGCCGTTCAAGATAAACTTAAAGAGCAATCAACGGGTAAAGATCGTGTTGTCTCGTGTATCGTGTATCTCGTGTAATCTATTAACTTCGGTACAACCACGGATTCGTATGAGATTTCTTTTAGGGACAATCGAAAGGAAGAAGAAATCCTACACTAGCGAAATAACATCCTGATTGAATTTTTTTCTTTTTTTCTCTTTTATTTTATTATTTAAATTTCACATGGAACAATTCAAAGTTCTTGCGCCAACCGCTGGGACATGTAAAATGTAAAATAGTCGATCCGACCGAAACGGAAATTTTCTGCACCACTTCATTATTATTCGATAAAATCTGAGGAGGAATGCTTCCGACCGTAAGCCGCTGCTCCGGTGAAATTCAATTCGCGGCGTGCAGAAAACGAGAACTCGGATCGGAAGAACGGAGCATAATTTATGGGCAGCCCGCTCTAAGCAGACCCATCATGTAATATTTAGAGAGGTCACCGGCCTATAAGTCGTTTCTTGCCAAGATGGCTTAGATGTTGCACATACATCTTATGTATGTACATACATAACTCGATCTGCCTAATGTCCAGTTTTTTTTTCAAATTTGTACAAAACACTGAACACCAAACTTAATTTAAACTTATATCACGGTTAGTAAATTTGTAACCACCGAAATTAACCCTAGTAGAATTAAGTTTAGAAATATCAGTTAAACTTTACTACTAAAGCTGACTGAAGAAACTTCACTGCTTTAAATGCAGTAACATGACTCTAAAGTCACAGAGAGCTATCGAAAGGAATGTAATTGACATCGATCGCTATTCGAATACGACATTCACGTTTATAGGTCTGGAATTTTTTGATGGAATACCGACAGAGTGACGACTATACGATAAAGAACTTGACTATCACCGCAGTGATATCAAAATTAGTGTTGGCGTATCCTAAATACTTTCCAAAATTTTAATCTACTTTACGTAATGTTTTAATAATGCTTACAACTTCATCCATATAACATTCCACGGCTACAAGCATTGCTTCCATGAAATATTTAACCGCTTCTAATTTCTTACAATTAGCCTCTACAACTATTAGCTGATGATGTTGAATTCCTTTCATTAATTCTGTTTACTAATGAAGATAAATTATCACGGAGTACCAACACAAACTGAAAGAAAAACATATGTATATGTAAATAAAGTTATAAATAATTTATTCATTTATCTACCTAGTGGTATGTAATAATAATAATATCTTTATCATTAAGACTTTATTGCACCCAAACAGAACATAATATTCATACATACATGCATATATAGGTCTGTATATATTACATCAATTTGTAGCCTGTTATCTAATTTGTCACTAATGTATTAGTCATGTGAATGGTGGTAATTGGCTGGTTTCCGTCGACCTAAATAAAAGACTTTATATTTCTATAAATGTGTGTCTACAAAAGATAAATTTTTGCAAAATTAGACAATATGCATATTGGTCGATAATTAAAGGTATTTCCTTTCTTGAATACCGGAGTAATTCGTCCAAGCTTACACAGTTGTAGAAAGGTCGAAGTTTTAAGTGATAAATTAAAAAGGTATGTAAGTGGTTGAGCAAAATGTGAAGCGCATTTACATGTGGGATAACTTGGGATATTGTCATGCCCTGATGGCATTTTTAATTTTAAGTTGCTAAGATTATCTAAACCTTCAAGTTCTGGGAAATGGTTGATATCAAAGATATTAACATTGTTAAACTTAGCTGCTAACTTTATATTAAGTGAATTAGCATTATTATAAGTACTGAGTAAAATGAGTACCAAGTACAAATTGCGATCTATTCCAAGTCAGTCCTCCAGGTATACGCGAAGAAGATCTTTTTCTATTCACATATTGTCAAAAATATTTCGGCTCCATAATGATGCAGCCTTCAACTTTACTAATATAGTTTTTAGAAGCCCTTTTATTTGGTGTTTTAGTAAGGCTCGCAAGCGTTTGACATCATTGCGATGTGACCAGTTATTTGTAAGTTTCCACTCTTTGAAGTAAGGTCCTTTAGATTTAGGATTCTATAATCTTTTTGGTAAACCAAGGAAGATAATTAAAATATTTCTAATTTTTGGAATATCTCGGTCAAGAATATTCATCAGCGCACTATAAAACTCATCAAGTACCTGGTTAACATCAATATATCTGTGAAATACCAGTCAGTTTCGCTTAAATCCTCAAACAACGTATCAAAATTATTTTTTATTTTCTGAAATTATATCGTTGGAAGGAAGACATGTTAGACTCGCACGTTTAAATTGAATATTGCCGCGTATGAGTATGTATACGCCTACATGCAAGTCAATCAATCAGTGCGTGGGAAAATCGAAGCTAGCGGAATTATTTAGATCATTATGGTTCTAATAATGGAACAACTCATACATTAATCAAGCAGGCGTCCCCGAGAGGTTTTATCGTTTGACTTTCGCCGGCGAGATTACCTTTGACCTTAAAAGAAAAACATGGCCATGATCGCGAATAGAATCGCGCTGGCTTGTTGCGAATACTGAACACACTTATACAGGGTGTTAAAAAATTTGTTACAAGCTTTAAGGCGGTGTAGTATGGTCCAATTACACCACTTTTTTTATTATTTACAAATGTAATTTATGAACAAACAACAAAAGCAAAAAAATTAAATGAGCTGTTGAAAGTACCCTACCTCCATTTCATGAGAGCCAGGACATCTTTGCCGCAAGTACTCGAACTCGTTTAAAATCGATTGGCCAACCAAACTTTAGCACGGATTGGGTGGCATCCTTGATCTACTCGTTTCTGCAATTGTCCCCTTCCTGCTCCTTCCTACTCACAATTGACCACAGACATAACAAAGTACGATTTTTTCGTGTTGGAGAATCCTTTTAAACATGTCGACAATGACAAAGAATTAACATATGCATTTGCAGCTTTATCGAGGACAGATGTAGACTGCTGCTCAAGGAAGTTTTGCCTAACAAGGAAACTTTAAACAATATTAAAATAGAAGACAAGTTAAACTAAAAAATAAATTTAGTGGAATAAAAGGTACTACACTACACTAGTATAACGAAAATATATAGCAGTGTTGTACTACTCCAACAAAATATAAAATTTTCTTTACGCCAAAGAATGTATCCCTTTCTTCCGCCTATGGGAACCCTCTGACATAGTCTCCGGGATACTTCAGCCTCTTGACTTTTTATATTTGTCTCTCATTTCGTGTACCCATGCACTATACACGTCCTTGGCCGGTTGATCTGTATAATCCACTGGATTCATTTTAACAACTGCCTATCCTCTAGGATGTAAGGCCTTGCACTCACATAAAAAGTGATGTGCAGCCTCTATTGACCCTTCACACAGTCTGCAGCTTGGGTCCTCAATATCAACCCCCACTGAAAAGACACCTAGAGAAAACTAGGTGTCTTTTCAGTGCACAGTGTCCAGTTAGGAGACCTATTACTGTACGGAGTGGATTCACATCAAGATTTATCAGTTCATCAGCCTTCTTTACTGATGGCTCCTCAATAAAAAAAAATCCATGATTGTGCGTGGTTGTAATCCATTTCTTGCATTAATTACAGCTTTGGCGACTCCTGGCATTCTTGTGATTAGTTTCCGTAGAGTACTCCTCGGATATTGGTCCATTGTTGCTGGAGAACATTCCACAGGTATTCCCTAGAAGTAGTATATGTAACGCTGACCCAACTGTTAAGTTCGTTCCAAAGTATCCCAGTAGGATTGAGATCGCGACTCTGCAGTGACCATGACGTTATTTGTAGGATGTTTGCACCCAGTTGCACGTTCAAATAATTGTTGCATGCTTGGGCTCCATGCTTCGGATCGTTGTTATGCATAAATTTTTTACCTATTAATTACGAACCATAAAGAATAGCATGTGCTACTAAAATCTCACTGTAATGCTCTTTTTTTATTACTCCATCAATTCGGTGCAAAGCTTCTGTTACCGAACGCAACAACGGTTTACGGGCTGTTGCGCGACCGTGCAAATTTCCCTTTTGCAGGCACCTCTTGACCGTGATTACGGAAATCGCATTTTCTCTTGCGTGATTGAATTAGCTCGCTATTTCTAGTGCTGTTTTTCTGGCATTTCGTTTACTGATTAACTGTATTTTACGATCGTTTGCTGAGGTAGTTAGTCGTGAATAGTCTGACCGCTCACTGTCTCCCAAACTGTCACTTACTTGATATCGACGCAGCCATATCTAATCTTACACCAATTTGCCTGCTGGCATAACATCCTTGATGTAATGATATTGCGTAATACCTATTGATTTACCAGCAGCCATTTAACACTTTCACTGATTTTAGCGCTCTTTGCAGTAAGATCCTAATTGACAGCAACACTATAAATAACAGCACACTAAAACAATTGAAAAGTATTGTTAGAAGTGAAGCGAGTATGCAGTGGAAATCTTAACATGACGGAGCCGAATTGTACAACTCTTACCTTTAGGATTACAATAGATTTTAGGGTTTCACTAGTAATGAAATAGAAATCCGGTTGGGTCATATTATTTTTCCCATGTTTACTCCAGGTAATATTTTGTTTACTTAAGCTGTTAGCGTGTCTATAGCATATACTTATCACTATTATCATCTTTGAATACTTAAATTCTTGGAAGTAAACCTGCTTTAGAACATTTTCCCTGCAGTAACCCGAGAGTTGAAAAACACTACAACCTCGGGCAACATGCAACAATCTCTCAGGCTGAAATCTATGCCATTGAGATATGTGCAAGTAAGATTTCGAACAAGAACCTCAAAGACAAATCAATAAAAATTTTCTGTGACAGTCAGGCTATATTGAAAGCATTGGAGGCGCACAAATGCCACTCTAAACTGATCTGGAGCTGCAAAATCATTCTAAATGCAATAGAGGCGTCGAACAAACTAACCCTAATCTGAGTCCCGGGTTACCTCTCATTCAAGGCAATGAGACAGCCGACACCCTTGCAAAAGAGGGTGCCGCGGGGTGCTTCCAGAATCCAAAACCGACAATTGGCATATCAACTTAGATAGACAAACAACATATTTGTTTCTGGTCAAAACAGAAAGTATTCCAATATTGGAGCAATTCTCCTGGTTTGGTTCTAGCGAAAGAGTGCATTTCACCCAATCATGTCAGAACTGGAGAATTACTAAAACTTGACCGTAAAAGAATCAAAATACTTGCTTCTGTGTTTACAGGTCACTGCACACTCAGAATACACTTACACAGAATCGGGTTATCGGAAGAAACCGAATGCCGACTGTGTAATTTAGGACGAAGAAACAGTAGAGCACGTTATGTGCCACTGTTCTGCGTCCACCCGAATCAGGTACTCCATCTTTGGGAAGGAAATTACTTCCCTACCTGATCTGAAGAATTCCTCATTGAACACGATTCTAAGGTACCTTAAGAGCCTGGACGATGGCATCCGCTCTACAATAGGACCTAGTGGCCTAAGTAGAAGGGACGATTAATCCAACCAGGCGGATGACATTGCTCCATTAAGTAATCAAGTAATCCCTTGGTCAAACTTTCGTGAATGGTAATGTAAGCTTTAATCGAACATGGGGTCATCGTTTTGAGGATTACAGTATTTTTTTCATATTTATTCTGATAACTCTATGATTTCCATATACATTTTACATATACATGTTTGTTATTTTAAATACAAACCGGTAAACTGCTTTTTGCCTTTAGTGAAATTTAATTATTTTTTATTTTGCAATTTCTCCGTTCTTTCAAGAAACTTCCAGCGTTCAACTAGGACAATGCTTGCTCGATCCCAGTCGGTTCCCGTGTCTCGATTGCATGCGCGGTATTCACTGCGACGACGAACAAGTGAATAATATTATTCGGGAAGCGTTTTATCGGACTCGCGCCCGTAATTAATGCACATAAATAATGCGGGAGGGGGACTCCGGCTCATGTGTATACAGAACGTACAGCACGGCCCAGCACAACCACTACACTAACTACGGAGAAGCGGAATGCGCTTGAATAATAAATTATCCGGCCCGACGTCTTATCGTGTATGCGCATTTTAATCGCGTCCATGCACTTTGTGTGCGTGTGTGAATCAGAACGGTTACTTGCATGCCGCGGTTGCACATAATTGTAAACATACGGGCGCAGTACGGAGAGCAACGGCTTTCGGAGGCTTTAAACATATACGGCTTACGTCATACTATTTCTGCTTTTGTTTGTATGCGCTGAAAAACATGAAAATCTGTGATGTAATTACATATATAATATCTGTGAAGCAATTGCACCGAAATGAATTAAAAAGTAGGCAACATGATCAATTTAAAATTATTATTATTGGAATATACGAAGCTACTAACTTACTTATCCCATATTTAGAAAGAAACCTGTAGAAATATGATTGTTAATCTCCTTTCTATGAGATCTTACGATATGGGCGGCACAGTTTTCTTTTTAATTTCAAAATTATGTGGTATATAATGGTACCATTTGTACTATTTGTGTATTTAATCGTAACGGCGTAAGTAAAAACAATTTGTTGATCCATCTACCTTCCTCACATGCATCAGGTAACCAAATAAGTTCGGGCAGTTTTTGTATAAAGTAGAGTGCCATGATTATTTTTTAAGTTGTTGATCGATAGCACTTGTTTGTTATGTCATCCACTGTAGTATTAATCCTTCTCTTATCGGATACATAGACATTTTGTGCTTTTTTGTTTAATTCTTGCTCGGTTGTTAACCTGTGACGAAAAATGGATATTGTACTCAAATTCTAAACGTTCGTGTCATTGGCTATCGCCTATTCATTCGATACCACACACTTCGACAACCTCCTTGCACCCAAACAAACTTAATAACTTTGCCAAAATATTTGAAGCAGTTGTATACTCACATCTATCAACATAGATTTATGCACGGTAGAAATAATACGGTATGCTCACGCACATGTAGACCTACGTCACTGCGGAGCAAAAATTGCGCCTAGCACAAAATCAATTAGAGGGAATAATCTTTGACACAAAATTAAATGTGGATATCTTGTATTAAATCGCAATATCTTGATTGGTATTAAATAAATTTAAAACATATGTGAATAGTAACTTTACTGGCGAAAAATGTAGCATCTAAAATTTGTTTAACAGTTAACAATGGAAATTTCAGTAACTTCTGATGAACTTTATGTTCTTATCGCTCTTCTTTAAACGAGAATAACTGAATCTATGTATACTTTCTAAATAATTGTTA
>JARFOC010000215.1:150671-163687 GCA_031763485.1 Osmoderma eremita | reverse complement strand
CGGCCATTTAGTTGTATGCCTTTCCTTTTCTTGGGGTTTTTTGGACTTGATAATGAACCAGTTTGTTGCTCCTGTTTCATAATATATATTGTACGCCCTGAGCAACCCAAAGCTTTACTTGCTTTTTAAACGGCAGCACTCACATTCATAGCTTTATTAACTTAATTTAAAACATTTGCAGTCATACACTTCTCCTTCAGGCTAAATTTTTCTCCCTACAGACTCCATTGATGCAGTGAAAACTGTAATTAAATGTATAGGTTATAGAATTTCTAAAAATCAAGAAAAATATCCATATTACATACTATCCTGTGTACGCTCGAAAAAGATGGAAGCGTTCTGAAGAGAACGATTTGTACAACTATATATAAACAAATTAACGTAGAATTTAACTAAAAATATTTTAAAACTACGATGATAACGATTGACAGCAGTTGACGCTAATAGACAGATAGATAGGTACTTTGCGGACGTCGACATATGTAAATAAGTTGCAACATAGCAATCGGAAGTGAATATAACGCTAATGACAGCGACTAAGGATAGTAAGAGATAAAAGTTGCTATTATATCCCATACTGCATACGGAGGTTGAGACGATCTATAGAACAATTTCGGTTATACACATCTATTATTGAAATTTATTGCTAAACTAATTTTGCAAATTAAGAGCAAGGCTGCCATAAAATATCATTTGGCGATTTGCATTTAATTAGTAGTAGCCTGTGAACAACCTTAAGATCAACGGTAGACACGTTCAGAGTCCATAATACAAATTCAAATAAGTGCACCTAGTCCAAAAACGAGTTTCAATTTAATTATCGCAATAAAAGGAGCTTAGACAGAAAGCGTTCTTCACATATAGAAATACAGACACCTGATGGTTTCTTGTATTCGGCGCGGAATAAATCAAGCAGTTTAGCAATCGCTTACGAATATATCGTCTACTATATGTAATGTCGAATGTATTTGTGTAAGTTAATGGTGTCATTGAATCGTTCCCGCATCGCTAATGGGCTAACGTTACTTTGATGGTAAAATCGATGCCGACCGGCAAAGACGAATGAATTATTTATCGAGGCAATCGAAACTCCGTCGTCGGTGATTGTATACATACATATATATTGTTTGATCGGTTTATTGTCGGTCGTTCGCGGCATATAAAATTTAACCGGAGTTGGCAGCAAGTTTCCCCGGATACTGATTCGAATATTACGTGTGCATGAGCAACGGTTACGTATTTATGTATGTAATAATTCCGCGGTAGAAATGCGATTTAGGTCGCGTTTATGCTAGGGATATCCTGATTTATTGGATCTATATCGCGGCTTTGTCGTCATTTGAGAGTTTTTGTTGCTTCCTTGTTACTCTTTTTGCTTTAATGGAATATTAGATTAAGGGACTTACGATGGATGTGTTACGAAAATGTGACTTCCTATCACACAGACATATTTCACGTAAAAAAACATTAAACTCCAAAATCAAATATTGGAATTAAAATTTTATATTAAAAATATTTTTAATTAGTATATTAACTTGGCGAGTGACTTCTTTAATAAGTTTTCTCTTTTATTTCTTCCCATTGTTCGTCTATTATTTATCTCAGTTCCAGTCTTCCTCGATCTCTTCCTGTATATCTTCCACTTCTTCTTCGGTTTTTGTCTGCTGGTTTTGATTTCCAAACATTCTTCACTTGTCCCTCCTCCTCCGTTCTTACCAGGTACTCAACACCAATCAAATTTTTTATCTTTCATCGTTTCCATTACAGATTTGACTCCCAATTTTCTTTCTTCTATCCGCGTTTCTTATTTTCTGTAATCTATTTACCCCTAATATTCTTCATTTTATTTATTTCATTTCTGATGATATATTCTTTTTTCCTATGCTTCTGTTGGTATCCCATACTAAAATCAAATAATAGACTGTAAATTGTGTTAAGTCGCGATAACTAAAATAAATTATTTCTAAGACTGAAAGTACAGAAAAAACAATAAATTGAACAATGTATTAAAAACTCACAATGAAAATGACTGCCATAAATGAACGAAAATTCGGTACCAATCTTTTAAAAGTGATTTAAGGGAACAAATGCAAAGGAAAATAAAATGAATGACACCACCAAACAAACTACTCTTTTTGACTTAAATCACGGGAGGCGAAGTAAATTATAAGTGGGGTGATACGAGTTCTAGTTTACTTTCTTTTGGTAGGTGGTGCTGTAGTTAGTACACTTCCAGTACAAACGATAACGCGGGAAGGCATTTTATTGTTGACGCTTGTTAGGGTTCTATTAGATTGCAGAACAGTTTGCGAGTGAGAGAACACAAAAGAGGCATTTGGTTATTTTAAAATAGTTTATTTTCAAACTATGTTTATACAAATGTATATATAAATACATAAAAATAAGTGTATATTTCATATATAATCGCAACTTAAAAGTCTTTCAGTAGGTCATTATTGTCTTTGTGTACATTTGATGTATACGTTCGTATAACACCGTACACGCGCTGTGGGGCCGTTGGACCTGACATCCGAAGTTGGCTGGGCGCAACCGTCTTTTGCGTATAAGCGTTGTTATTGTTGCTGGTTTATTCGATTTTTAGAATGTAGTGATTTTATCGAAAGAAAAGTGAAATATTATTATATACAGGTTGTCTTATAAAAAGAAGGCGAGTCCGTACCGCCTTTATTTATAAGCCGATTTTAATAATTGAAACAGAAAATTAAATGGCTGGATGTAGGCTATAGAATGAATTCCAATGCTAGTGCTATTTTTACACACGACTAAATAATCATTTTGTTGCTTTTTTTGAAATTTTTCTTATGTAAAGGTATACTTGTGATACATTGAAAAAAATTCTCCATCAGAATCATAAAAAAGTGTAGTCTAACTTTAAAAAAAGCTTTGCTCTGAAACCTCAACACGCTTAAGGGCTATGAATAATTTATCAGCTCATTTTATAGCCAACATCCAGCCATTTAATTTTCCGTTCCAATTATTAAAATCGGCCTATAAATAAAGGCGGCCACGGACTAGTCTTTTTTTTATAAGACAGCCTGTATAATATTACTTTGAATATGTGAAGTTTAAGAGTATTTTCAGTGATTACGAAATTACATAATAATTTATGAAAGAAAACGTTTTAGATATAAGAACAAATAAACTTGCATTCAAGGTATATAGAGTCATACTTTACCGATTTAGTTTAAATGATTTTATTTTTTGATTGTCATTATTTTTTCCCTGTCATTTCACTGGTGATCTGGTGGTAAACATATCTTCCAAAGTTTTACCTTGGCCTGAGTTTCTACGTTTAACGCTTTGTGCTTTATAATTTCTACTGACAATGGAAGTTTCCGAAATACATATTGGCGGTCGCTTCCTACTATTTCACGTCACTTTTTCCATTTATTTTCCTATTATTTTATATGAAATTCACGCCCTTACTGAAAATCCAGAAATAGAAATCTTAAGCCCAGAAAATCTCCAAACACGAACACTCGATTAGAGAAATATATTCCAAAAACCAAAAAAGAAATCACGTAGATACACAGACGTTTACAAATTTCGGGATTTTCTCTCGGCAGCCAAAGAAAACAAATCATTCATTAGCTGGGAATCCCGAGGACGTGTATCTATCTAACAACATATACATGGTCTTCGTGAATGAAACGGTTATTTTTATTGCGCCTCACGTGTTGTCGTCGAAGCCGCCTCTGGTAAGGCGGGGAGTTATTTTTTCATTCTTTTTTTGTTTATTCCTGCGGTATTGTCTCGCTACAAGTTAACGTGTTATATTTACTACATACACAGATACACATATGGAAGCAAACGCAGGCATTACGGTGCACACGGCGTGCGGCGCTGATGATGGTTATAAATCGTATTCGCCGTGGAACATTTGGTGCGACCAACAGATTGTTTTTCCGACCGTGTAAATGTGTTTAATGCATCTGATGTAATAGAGCGGTTATGTAGAGTGGGCTACGAAATCCATAAGCAACCGCTCAAATTTATTTTTACTATAGAAATACATAATTCTTTTTGTTTTTATCAAACAAATGCCTTATTTGACGATATATTGTTTATAAACAACGGCTGCTGAACATTTTCTGTGGCTACATAAAAAAAATGTAATCAGCAGTATCGCTTTCCGTAATATAATAATAAATACAGATTTTGCCAGTGACGCACAGGATTGTTGTAAATAAATCTTACGCAAGAGTTTTGCAATCTGTTAAGTCTTTTACTTGCTACTTTGAGTGATAAACAATCCTTGCGTGGATATAACGATTTCAGGTTCGAATGCAGAAATATGTTTTCTGAAACGTAAATCATTGCCGAGGTAAAAACCTAAATTTCCAAGAAGGGGCTCCACAAATGTGCTGCCAGTCTTCACCTTCCAAGTCGGTCCAAGGACGTCATTTTTCCTGCCAAAAACGACTAATACAATTCTTCCTACACTCATATTCAGAAAATACCACTCAAAAATTTTAATTACATTATTAAGAACACAATTTATATATTCACTACCCAAGGCAAGGTTCTCAGTGTGAAAAGAATAGTAGATGTCCAAGTGGTCCAAGAACGAATCCTTGGGGGACTTAACATCGGTAAAATTGTAGACGTTTCCCATAAACATGCACTTGATAACCTCTATTTATTACAGTAGATAGTCTGCAAATCTAGGGTCTAGGATTGTTCTGAGCAGTTTGTGATAGACCGTATCGAATGTACGGGAGTAATCTAAAAAGATCAGACAAGTGATCGTCATAGTTAAGATCTTAACTTTGTCATCAGTTGCATCTCGTCGGTAATTACGTCGATTTTATTTTAAATGCACTGAAAAATCCATTTGGTTGAGACTATAAAATCTACGTTTAAATATGGGCAAACAGATATCATGTTAGTTGGAAAGGAATATGTAATTGGAATAAAAAAGCAAGTGTTAGAACAACTATGTTTGTTATTCCAACTACAGTGAGTAACTTTAATATTCGGTTTCGATAATTATCATGTAATTCCTATATTTATTTTAAAAAACTACTTCTTTCTTTCAAAGGATAACCGTAATACTGCATAATAAATAAATGTAACGTTGTTTTGCTCAAAATAAAAAAAAACCCGAATTAAAAAACGCGTAAATCACCGACAAAGGCGTTACTTTAATATTCGGTTTCTGATAAAGAACACTATTTTACCCAGTTTTATATTGTCTTGTACTTCTCAGTCAGTACTTGCAGTGCATTACTTATATATTAAGCTATGAGAGTTAATGCCACGCGAAGGAAAAAACCCAACAGTAGAACTGAAAAAATTAGCAATACATCATTATAAAGGAGGATCAAATTATAAAGAAATTGCTGAAATATTAAATATAAGCAAAAGTACAGTAGTAGATACCACACGACGTTATAAAATGAGAGAAGAATTAAATCCGAGAAACAGAAAGGACAAACAAAAAAAGTTAACAGAAGCAGAAGTGCGTTTGATGGTGAGAAAAATCCAAAAAGATCCCCATAAAAGTGCTCCTAAAGTCGCAACCAAGGTTTTAGAAGAATGTGGAAAGAAAGTACACGCACAAACAATTCCCTTCAAAAGCAAGGCTATAATCGACATGTATCAAGGAAGAAGCCATTTGTTAATGAGCGTTACAGAAAGAAAAGGCTAGCATTTGCAACAGAATATTCAAAGACGGACCCAATTTGGTGAAATGATGTTATATTTGCAGATGAAAGTAAGTTTAATGTTTCTGGATCCGATGAACAACGAATGGCATGGAGGAAAAAATGATGAGCTGACTTCCAAGAATTTAAAATCTACAGTCAAGCACGACGGCGGACATGTAATGGCTGCTGGGGTTGGAGATCTAGTCTTTCTAGAAGAAAACCTCAATAAATAAAAGTATTTACATATCTTAAGGCACCATTTAAGGCAAGGCACAGAGATATTAGGAGTATTACTCACGTTTTAATTTTATGAAGGTAATGATCCCAAACATACAGCATACGTTGTTCGTGAATGGTTATTGTATAATTGTCCACGGGTTATAGAAACTCAACCCCAGTCCCCGGATTTAAATCCAAAAGAAAATTTATGGGAACAATTGAATCGCCAAATACGTTGTGCATGTATTAATTCAATTACAGAACTCAGAGAGAGATTACAAGAAAACTGGAACGAAATTAGTTCTATTTGTAATGGAACGGTACGAATAAAAGATTTTTATTTAACAAATTTAAATACCATAGAAATTTTAAATGTCGGGGCAGTTCTGGCAAGGTTTTAAGTCGATGTTGTTAAATTATCATTTATATATTTTAAAGAGGAGGGGGAGAAAGCCTATAGTAAGAAGACACGAGCTATCAAGCGGGACGAATTTTGACAGTACGTCAAAACTAATTTAAAATAAGTCAGTCAAGTGACTTTACTGACGGCGATAATTCTCAGGAGGTGAGATGTCAATTTTGGCATTACGAAAAAGTAAATGAAATAAAAGGGCAGTCAAGGGACAATTCTTGGCCTGGCTGGGGGTGTTACTGAGGTTAGAGGGTTAAGTGACATTAATTGACTCGACTGGTTGCATTATTTAAGTAAAAGTCGTTACCGACCTCGTAATAAGTCATTAATCCAGAGATACCTGTTCGTGAGTCGGACCAATAAAGAGAGCGAAGACCAGGAAGCGATCAAGGCAGGTAGGCTGTTTTAAACCCCAACTCCCCGTCGAATCTGGTAGTCGCTGCGAATTAGAACTAGAGCTAAGTCCACAAACTCCTACATTACTCATTATTCCATTACGTATTGTTTTATTAATATTCATATTAACAGTCCCAAATCTATATTTTATCCATTGTTGTTTAAGTGTGTTGTTGTTTTTGCCCTTCTTATGTAATAAACTTATTATCACATTTATTATATGGTACATAAATTACTTTTACTAGAACTGCAGGACTTGAGCAGTATAAAAGAGTACTCATGTTAGACAAACCATTCTCGAAATTAATTTTATTATAAGAGTACCCTTACAAATTATACTAAAGAAAAATATATCTAATATGCCAAACCATTTAGTACAAGTGATAAAACAAAACGGTTACCTTTACTAAATACTAGTTTTGTCATAATTTTTGTTTAGTGTAATATAAAATAGATACATACATGTACCGAAACCGAATATTAAAGTAACGCCAATATCGGACATTTCCGCGTTTTCTAGTTTGTTGCTTTATTTTCAGTAAATAAACATTTTAGTAATGTAGTATTATTATTATCATTTGAAAGAGAAAAATAGAATTTTTAATAAAATAAAGTAATTAAATTACATATTAGAGAAACTGAATATTAAAGTTACTCCTGTATATGGTTACTTCAAGCAATATCATATCTGTTTGCCCATATTTCAACGTAACTTTTGTAGTTTCAGTCGAATGAGCGTTTTAATGTCCCACGAGAAAGAAACAACAATTACCATACCCAACTGTACATTGTATCGTAAAAAAAGTATAAAAAGTACAGATAGAACAGAAACTAGAATAATAAATTATCGTCAAGTCTCAAGGCAGATTTTAGAAATAAAAATAAAATAAAAGTATTATTGTTTTAATGAGATATTCGTGTTGAAATTCTCGTGGGCCACTTTAACTTGACAGGCACTTAAACACAAGTCTGGGGAAAGTCATTTACTGGAACGTTATTCGCCCAAACCTTGAAACTTGCCTACCCCGGGATTCAATAATATCAATTAAACTTTGACGAAGTCCTTATCCCGGACGCAATGTGTAACTAAGCACGTTCGTCGTACTAATTTTCCCTATCTAAATTTAAGGTATAACTGTGAATAATTATATAGGAGTACTTTGTAAGAGGAGGTATTAAAAATTGCAACCAAAAATTTGGTTGAATCTAATCGAAATATTTGTTGGGATTTACTTTGAATATTGTTAACATAAGTATGTTCGTAAATTACACTTGCAGAATGTAACGAATTTTGCGTATTTGTTTTTATACTAATAACTTTTTTAAAGCATTTTCTTATCTTAGTTATTTCAAGTACACCCAGATATTGCTATCCGTTATTTACACTTTTATTTGTCGCACTGGAAAATTCATAAAATAGATTCCGACATTTTTTTAATGAGACCCGAGACCCGGTGCTATTATGCACGCTTCGTATTTGAGAAGAAGTGATTGGATGAACCTCTTTAATTATTCTACCTTATCGTCGGAGAAACCACGGAGACCCAAGGGTTTCAGTTCTAAAGCGCTTCAGTTCAGAGTACATACACCCGGATATTGAATGGATCTGAGGTGCAATTTGGAACTAAAGTCTGTACCGAATTCGAACCTTTTCTTCTCGCCACTTAGAATAATTAAATTCGCTTCTGGGAGACTCTCTAAAAGTCGTTTTGGACGTGGTGGATACGGAAAAGGAAAAATTCGCGACGTTATATTTCCCATTCTCTATACTTAATGTATTGTAGAGTGTTCCTGGGATTCTGTAGAAATAAAATTTGGTGTTGGGCAACTAGTGCAAATGAAAAGAAAATATTTAGATATCAATCTTGAAACGTGTTTTTTGGTATAGAACCGCACGTTTTACGACTGGCGCTTTGTTATAAAAATATTTAAAAGTTAAAATGTGTGCAAATAAATATCACTAGCTTAACATAGAATTGTGCATATTTAAGTAAGTAAGTAAAAGCTAAATTACTCTTTCAAACGAGAGTGATATCAAGTGTGGTGTTCAACATGACTGTTCCACACCCATTTTGGCTCCATGGGTTTACACAAATTTCCCATGTGCATAAATTACTAATAAATAATACCTCTTATGTGCTGGAAAATGAAACAGCTATGGTCAGCAGGTTCGAAAGAAGAAATCGTGCTGTGATAATAATTACACCTCAGAAACTGTGTACACTTACAACAAGATGTATACTTGCAAAGGCGAACACAGGACAATTTTTTTTACCCTGGGAATCGGGAATTGACACTATATATTTTATATTACCATTCTTTGTACAAAAATGCTCCTTACATACAGGATGACGCACGAACAACTAAAACATTGTGACTAATTAGGGGTAACAACGGAAGACACAGGAAAACAATTCGGATAATATGCGAATGTGTGGTGCTATTTTTTCCTACGCCGCGCCGGTAGGAACTTCTACTACAATACTATAAGAAATTTTGCTACAAATCGTATTTGTCATTATACAGGGCGACGCATTAGTGTGGCATATATCCGTTATATATATAAGATATATCATATAAGATATCAAAAAAAGTTATTTACGAAAATTGTAGAGTCTAATAAATTATTTTCAGTATACAGGATGTTCCATATCACCAGGGTGAACCAAACATACGATTTCATAAATGGAATTACCCCCCAATATACCCCAATATACCCCCAATATACAATTTCATTGCATAATACAGAGTGCGTCATTAGTTACGGTCAATTTTATATGGAAATCACTGTAAGTTCGAGGTCTTGTATACTGCAAACGACATTGTCTGAAATTTTTCTTTTACAAGCATAGGTTTTTTATATTGGCCAACTTTTATAACAAAGTGATTTTTTTTCAATGTTGTCAAAACTGAATACAGGGCGAGTCAAAACTCAAATACATTAATTTCTCAATTATTTTAAACGGATCGCTCTGTATTTTATATCATACAAAGAAAGAATAGTTTAGTTACTTTCATTTTTATTAAGCACTCTCCATACCTAAAGTCATTAATTTCTAAGATATTTTAAAGTATTTTTAAAAAGTGAGATTTTTTGAAATTATTTTAATATAACAAGTTAGTCATGGAGAAATGAGAGTTAATACAAACATACAAAATACAAACATTTATAACTTACACTGATGATTAACATTTAATTAATTAACCCAACTGTTTACAACGTAGTTCTATAATAAATTTTAAAAATATCCACCAATACAACATTGCAGTCGTTCTTAAAGCGATTGTCTTACATTTCTTAACATTTCTTAATTAATACTCGAGAATGCTTCTCTTATTCTGTGCGTGTGCTATACAAAGTTTCTTCTTACATCTGACCACATGAAGATGTCAATTTTAGTGAACTCAGGAGATCAAGCTAGTCACTCAACCGGTTCCTCTCTCCTTGTCCATCTTTCAAGGAAATGGCCGTGTATTAACCTGGTGTGATGTAACGAAGCTCCATGGCGCAGATACCACATCCTTTGATGAACGTTTAGGGAAACATTTTTCAATAACAAGGATAAATGATTTTCTAAAAAAGTCTAAATAAACTTAACCATCCAGTCCTTCCAAAAAAATGTGGTCCAATTACATAACATCCCAGCTAGTAATGGAGACTTAAGACTGTCTTACTGTTATTTTTCCCCGATTAACTCGTTGTATTAAAATAATTTCTAAAAATCTCACTTTTATAAAAAGTCTTTAAAATATCTTAGAAATTAATGACGTTAAATATAGGGAGTGCTTAATAAAAAAAGGTAACTAAACTATTATTTCTTTTTGACATAAAATACAGAGTGATCCATTTAAAATAATTGAGAAATTAATGTATTTATGTTATGACTCGCCCTGTATTCAGTTTTGACAATTTTGAAAAAATGTCACTTTGCTGTAAAAGTGGACCAATATCAGAAATCTATGTTTGTATAAGAAAAATTTCAGACTGTGTTGTAGTATACAAAACCTTGAACCTACAGTAATTCGCATATAAAATTGTGCATAACTTCTGAAACACGCTGTATAATTCAATGAAATTGTATATTGGGAGTGTGAGGCATGAGTTTAACCTGAAAACGAAATAATATACAGGGTGTTCCATTTAAGAGAACGTATGTTTGGTTCACCCTGGTGATATGAAACGACCTGTATATATGAAAATAATTTTAAAATGTTAAGTTTAAGACTGTCTACAGTTTTTGACTCACTGAGGCAAGTTTAACCCAAGGACCTTCCAAATAAAAAATAACGCAGAACATAGTTGAAAGCCATTATCTGTTTGAGTGTCGGTACATCCTGACAGTAATGTCTCTTATCATTTGAAGCATTTAAAGCTATTTAAATTCGCGATTCCACTTTCTCCGTTGTGTTATCTATTTTTAGTGCTATATAGAGTTAAATGGCATTCTACCATTCGATATTTTTCTCGTACATAATAAATTGTTTGACGGGTAGGGAATGGGAGGATATAGATAAATAACTAATAAATGACGTTCATGGACTAACGATAGCCTCGACAGACACATACTTTGCACTTTATTAAAGTAGAATGCAATAACTATAGAGCAATTCCATCCAGTGTTCCTGCTACGTTATGGGGTAAGTCCACTATGCGTGTCCGCCTTATCGTAATTTACGCCCATAACATTTTTACGGCTATTGATTCCCGGTTGACAGTTGTTTTCGTCGATTGCTTTCGAATTGTCTCCGCTCCAGCGCCGACATCGGGACGACAAACTGTCGACGGACTGCGAGCTAAATACACTACGCTAGCGGATGTTAAATTGACCATTGACGCACTGCGGGGCAAATGATCATTTTTTTGCAATTTTCTTTTATTAGAAGTAAACGGTTTTTGCACAACAGTTCTATTCGGTGTAATGTACCATGCAATTCAATATAATTTAGATAATTATTATTGAATGACGAATCGTAGTTCAATATAACAAATATCATTTTGATAGTTACTACTTCTGTCAGTTCAGAGGAGTGGAATTTAAACTATTTTTATTGATCCTTTCTTTTGATATTTTAATAAATAAAATGATTTTTAAGACACGTATTTCCAAGGTAGAAATTAACAATTCGTAGTAGAGATCGGTGCCTTCATCAAGGTTCTTCAGCGTACTTTTCATACTTTGACAACGTGCCATTTGTTTCCTTACTTATTAGCCGCCCACTTGATATCTTTTAGGTACATTAACTTTATGAAAAACTTGAAATTTTAATTATTCTAGATTATTGTGGAAACCGCTGAAAATAGGTATAGGGAAACCTAATATGTATATAATGTTAGAATGTAGCGGATGTTTAACAAAATCGAGAAAAATCATTATGAAGTTGGTAATCTCAATTTTTTCCTGATGACCAGCCTGTACATCCGGTGATAGAAGAAATTTACTGACATCATCACTCAATCCCCAACTGCAATCGACACAACAAGCGTTTAGACGTAGGACTACTATCTTTGGGATATGTGATTTTTCATTTTTTTAACAGAAACAGTTGTAACTCGAAAACCACAAAACAGGTTACTTTCATAATCTGGCGATGAATGGAGTGTAGTAAGGGATCTTTAATAATGTACAAATATATAGGCTCTTCCATTTAAAAAAGTGAATTATTTCGTGCCACCTCCTTTATGAAACATCCAGTATATTGGAA
Organism: Osmoderma eremita; assembly: GCA_031763485.1. Classification (NCBI taxonomy): domain Eukaryota; kingdom Metazoa; phylum Arthropoda; class Insecta; order Coleoptera; family Scarabaeidae; genus Osmoderma; species Osmoderma eremita. Next base: position 151,288 of record JARFOC010000215.1, on the reverse strand, counting down.
TATATTTTCTGCAGATACACATTTAATATTATATTATATCCCCAAAATATCATATTGCTACCTAGCAGACAGCCCGAGTAATAGAAGACGGAGCAATAGTACACCAATATATAGGGTGCAGTATATTTCAGAATAGGCCATAAAGGTATTTCATTTAAGTTCTACAGGCTTCTTTTTTCTTCTGTACTTTTATAAAAAGATATTTTTTTTATTTGGATTACATACATATATTATTATTTTCATTTGTATAACATACGCTACGAACTTTCCTCATATACATACGAGGTGGGTAAATTAAGTAATAAGACTGACAACGTGCGTTTGATTTGGCAACACGGGACATGGACGGGCGACAAGTGGACATTATAATACGCGTTCAGTGCAAGTTTGAACTCGATCAAGTCATTTGTTTGTCCGTTGTCGTTTTTTCCGTGAACCCGGTTTTCGTAGTGTGTTCTACAAATGAAATACGTTAATTTCGAGCAACGGTGTGCTATCAGGTTTTGCTTCAGACTTGGGCAAAGGTCAACAGAAAGTTTTGCAAAACTTCAGCAGGCCTACGGAGACAGTGTTTTGTCAAAAGCTCAGGTTTTTCGGTGGTTTAAGGCATTTTCAGA
>JARFOC010000215.1:48979-150571 GCA_031763485.1 Osmoderma eremita | reverse complement strand
CGAGAAAGAGTTGGATAGAGGGCATAGAAAATGAAATTAGAGGAAGAGACTTGCAGGAAGACCTGTGGAACGATAGAAAGCAGTGGCGGTTAGGAATCGGAAGACGGCGTAGAACGTTTTGAAACCGAATATATATATATTACTCCGCTGGCTGACCTGACCTGCCATCCGCTCCACAATAGCACCACGCGGCCGGTGTGGATGGAGCAATCGTCGACCCAGTGGAGGACATCATCTCATCAAGTAATCAAGTAATCAATCTGTTAGTGTCTGATCTGGCCTAGATGCCGTAGGTCATTACTGGTCGTACACATGTTTTATAAATGCGAGTTAATTTTCTATTTTCATATGTTTATTCCTCCACGCAACATCACGAAGACATCCAGAGATTGCGGCTGCTTTATTAATTTGGTATGTGAGGTCTTTCGTCAGATTCTGGTGGCTGGATATGTTCACCCCTAAATATGTGATTTGCATTAGTTTCTATATTGGTTTATCTTGGACTGTTCGTTTACATCTTACAGGATCTTTGGCGAAAACTAAGCACTTTGTCTTTTCAACCGATATGGACACCTTGAGGTTTTGTGATATTTTGTGGAAGGTAAATAGCTGTATGATTTGATTTGCGATCAAAATTTCTAATTCATTAATATACTCGGATTTTCATAGCTTACCTTAGCTTTTGTTTTCAAAATCAATTAAGTTACACTTAACCGTTAATAGTGGACATGTTAATTCATTTTTTGTGCGTTAAACTTAAGGAATTCTCTTACCAGATCCTTATATGATTGTATGTGAAGATTCTATATACAAATTTCTGTAGTCAATAAAAAATATAAACGCATAAACATTAATTGTTTTGTGTTTCATATATAAAAGGTGTCCATTTTTATTCAAGAAAGAATAGTTGTTTAATTCATATCTGTTATTCTAAGTATGTACATACATATGTACGTGCATGCATACATATGTATAATTAATTCTTTTTCCGTCGTCTAGATTCAATGTCAACTGGCTCCCAGCATTACGCGTTTCAAATTCCTCAAGCGTGCTGTAATTTCTGACTGCTATAATAGACAAATCCAAATAATTATTCTATAGTCACTTCTTCGGATCACATTTACAAGCTTGATAAGTATGTACACTGTATATGTATGTGTGTGGTAGATACAAGTCTTTCATAAAATCAGCAAATTGCCAGAATATTCTGTGTATGTGTCATCTGCTTTCGAATTTGTTTAAATTAAAATAAATTGGTTCGATGAGCTCATTCCAGCCATAGAAATAAGTGATCACCAACACCATTGATTATCACACTACAATGAAAAGAAATGTAATTCAGTTGGAGTGATTAAAGTTTATTTAAGATTTATTTATTTATAATAAGCAGAATGACACCTTTGTCCAGAACCTTGTTGTTTCTCAATAGCTATTACTTTGGATTTAGAACAATTCGTTTGTATGTAAATTTATGTTGTTCTTTCTGTTTTCAGATCCGAATACCAGGGAGAAAATCGTGCTAATTTTTCAATTCAACTGATCTAGTATTTAATTAATAAAAAAACATGCAATATGGTCCTGATATGATTATATTCTAACGATAACCCACATTAATCGACTGAAAGTCTATATTTTATTTAAGAGAATGGATCACATAAACATTTGCGGTTTACAAATGATCAGGTAGCTTTTAAATTTGGAAAATGTCACAATAACTGTCAAATATAATTTTGTCCAGGAGCAAACTGAATAGTCAAAATTCTAGTTTAATTGATCATCATGATTTCAAACCAGGGATTAGTGGTGCAAAATAAATCAAATTTCACAGGTGATATCCTTTTATTCAACGCTGGGCTTCAGTACACTTCAGACCTGGATGAAAAATGTGTTGACTTTTCACAAGCGAGGAATTTGGAAGATCGTTTAATCGGAAGGATCATTTAATTATCAAGAATAATTACCTAATGTAATACTATGTGCACTTGAAAATTATAAAATTACAGTGTCTCCTTGTTGCCTAATATCTACAATTTTTTTTTTAAATTGCCAATAGTCGTAAAATGTGTTTGTAAGATTATTTACGTTTAGTTATATTTCAATGTTGATAGTGTTGATATTAGTGAATTAAAGGTTCTATCTGTCATGTTGGTATCACGTATGTAGATGTCATTAGAGTCCTGTATCATGTTTCACAATAATGTATTCTTAATTATTGACCCTGAGGATTACAACAGATAGTAGGTATGTTCTTAATACATTCATCACTAAGATGGTATTTTTTGGTATAAGATACTAACTACTACTCATAAAATACTATATTAAACACTAAACATATTTATTTTGTTTAAATGACATTCGACAATTCACAAGACAGTTTATTATCTTTATTCAAATACCCCTTCGTCTTCTGCGCCTTCTACCGGATCGACGTTTGCTCCTACTTCTTCTTCTTCTTCTTCTCCCGTGACGCGCAGCCATAGTCATTAAGGTATCCAGTCTGTATGAACCGCGGTTCTTTCTAATGGCGCCAAATGCAATTCCTTTCCTGATAGCAAGCGGTAGCCTTTTCATAACTGAGGAAGATGGACTATAATTTTGCGCTATATGATCCTTGATGACGTTGAATCTTGATCCGTTGGAATCCTTCAATTCTTTCAGAGTCTGCACCACGAGCTTTGCCACATGGTCGACCTTTTTCTCCGGTGCACTAGCCATAGTTTCGACCAGTTCAAATTACTATATAGAAGTGAGAATTGGGTAGAATACTCATTTATGAATATTTCACTGAAATTTTCGAAAATGGTTTTCAAACGTACTTTCAAAATTGTTTATGGTTACTATGCATTGTTCATAATTAATATTTTCAAAGGTAACTCTAAGATAGATATTGTATTATTCAACAAAGATAGGTATTGTATTATTCAACAAAATCCTTACGCAGATTTAATATTCCAATTATGAATTTCAAAATGATCAGAACTTTGAGCATTTTTAATAAGTGATAGCGATAAACCTTTCAGCGGACGCGCTGTTGTAAAATGTACGACAAATACGCATAATCGCTTCCCCTACCATTACTATTCAGTGAAGAGTGTTCAGCTCCCTCCTATTCCAAGATTAAGTCCCTAAGCTTTAGGCAAGTGGGTGTGCACAGCAGTGTTTATTATCACTAGAAATTTTGTGAAATTGCAGTTGAACATAAATTGTACGACACGCGCCTTTCCATGTGAGTATATTACCTACACTATTGTCTGTGGTTTCTTTCACATTTCTATCGTTCCCTTCGTAGCTAAATGTACTTTTACGTTTAAGAAATTTAGCATTATGAGTCACAAACTGCTCACACAAAGAGTTGGAAGATATTGCCGAACATTAATTTGACGCGCCAGAGGAAGAGAACCAGATTGACTTTCTTTCAAGTGACAGCGAGTTTTCAGAAGAAGAAATTAAGCAACAATCTGAAGATGTGCTACCGAACAGGAAAATTCTGCAGAGGAATCTGATGAAGAGGAGCTAGCCGCTCAGGAGTTTTTCGTTGGAAGAAACAAATCGACAAAGTGGCGTAAAACCAAATGGCGTGTTCCTTCGAAAACCAAAACAACGAATATTATCAAAGAACACGCTGGAGTCGCTCAACGAGCTCGTTGCATTGAAAATGAACAGGATGCGATCCTGAAAATTATGGACATTCCTATGATTGAAGATATTTTGAAGTTGGTACTGCAATATGTATATAGAGCAGCTCAAGATTTATGGCATACTTGGGTCTGTTATATTTGTTTGGTATAAAAAAATCTCACCATGCGAATGTAAAAGAGATCTTTGCGAGCGATGGTACCGAAATGCAAATTTCAAGAGTCGTCATGAGTTACAAGAGATTTCTCTTCATCACTCGTTGCCTGAGATTTGATGACAGAAACACTAGAAGGAGGACATTTGACATGTGGCGGCGATTGGTGACTTTTTAGAAGCATTCGCCAACAACTGTAGGTCGGCGTTCAATTTGAGCGAATATACTACAATAGACGAGATGCTGCATCCATTTGGAGGCCTCTGCGGTTTTAATCAATACCTTCCCAGCAAACCAGCTAAATATGGGATAAAGGTGTTTGCTTTATGTGATGCCAAAAGCTTCTATACGTCCAAACTTGAAATATACTGCGGAAAACAATCAGGTGATGGGCCTTTTGCTGCTTCAAATTCCCTAACAGATATTGTAAAGCGTTTAGACACCCCGATAGAAAACTCAAAACGAAATTTGACTATGGACAATTCGTACACAAGTGTACCACTTGCTGACTATTTGCTCACGAAAAAATAACGATGTGGGGCACAATGAGGAAAAACAAAATTGAAATTCCAAAGAAATTCTTGCCGAACAAAAATAACGGTGTGGAATCCGGTCTTCTTGGAACCTAAAAAGATAAAAGATAAAAGATTCTTATGTCCCAAGGAAAAATAAATCTGTGATACTGCTCTCAACATTACATGACGACCACGAAATAGATCCCGACACCCGAAAGCCGCACATTATCTTGGACTACCTACAACACAACCACACTGTCGATAAAATGTGCGTCGCTTATTCGGTTTCTAGAATAACAAAGAGATGGCCATGCGTCGATTTATATAGTTTGATGAATATTGACGATATAAATGCCCATATTTTAGTCAAATTTGCTTGCCCAACAAAGGCTTCTAAGCATCGAAGAATTTTCCTGAAAAATTTGTCATTTAACTTGATGAGAAAGCATTTTATTTTCAGGTCAAATCTTAGACATTTATGATGAGTGTAAGTGCTTTTCTCAAAGTGAATTACGGTCAGGCTGTTGAACCGAGAAGAGTAGAAGGATGTCTTTCGAAACGCGGTGTATGTCGGCTACGTTCATTGGAAAAGAAAGATCGTCAGCATCAATGAAGTGCTCCCGTACCAATCATTTACGTGCTAAAATGATTCTGCGGTTGAAGTGGTCTGCAACAGCTGCAATTATGGGGCAATTATTGACGAATAGGTCGATAAATATATTAGATTGAATCATTTTTTATTATTCGGGATATTATTTGTTTTATTCTATAAAAATAGGTCAATTTTTTTTGGGCAACTGTCATCTACTGTTTTCATCATTTTCTTACTTCCCCATAGCAATTTCTCAACATTAAAGCAAAGGAAAAAACATTCACATGAATATTTCTAAATTACGTAAAATTTACGACAAGGTTAATGTTACTGATTGCAATTTATGAAAACAATTACATGTGTAAAGGTTGTAATATAGATGTCAGTAGTAATTAAGAAGTATCTTAGGTAGCTACATTTTACACATGCATCTATGTGTAAAATGTAGCTACCTAAGATATACACAATATGATATATTAGTTTGCACTATGTGAATATAAATTTCTTCCTAAATACCCTACATCATACAAACGGTACAACATGTGCACAATGTACAATGCTTTAAACACAGTGTTTTGTGTGAAGCTATTGACAGGATGGGGAAGAAGATACTCCACAAAACATGTTTCAAATAAATTATTTCACAATAAATCCTATCCTATTGATTACGACGATAGAGATCAAAAGTGTTTTTCTAAACTTAACAAAAACTATTACGCATTTGCTTTATTTATTACACAATTATGAAATGGTGTATTTTTCCCTTAAATGCGAATAGAGAATGGGTATAGGAATCCTTATTAAATACTCATAAAATACTACGCTAAACACTGACCAAATTTATTTTGCTTAAATGACAATCGACAATTCACGAGACAGTTTATTATCTTTATTCAAATACCCCTTCGTCTGCTGCGTCTTCTACTGGATCGACGTTTGCTCTTACTTCTTCTTCTTCTTCTTCTCCCGTGACGCGCAGCCATAGTCATTAAGGCATCAAGTATGTATAAACCGCGGTTCTTTTTAATGGCGCCAAATACAATTCCTTTCCTGATAGCAAGCGGCAGCCTTTTCATAACTGAGGAAGACGGACTATAATTCTCCGCTATATGATCCTTGATGGCGCTGAAACTTGATCCGTTGGAATCCTTCAATTCTTTCAGAGCCTGCACCACGAGCTTTGCCACATAGTCGACCTTTTTCCCGGGAGTACTAGCCATAATTTCGGCAAATTCAAATTACTACATAAAAGTGAGTACCTGTGAGGATACTCATTTATTAAATATTTCACTGAAATTTTCGAAAATATGGAGTTGTCAAACGTACTTTCAAAATTGTTTATGGTTACCATGCATTATGCATTGTTCATAATTAATATTTTCAAAGCAAACTCTCTGTGAAATGACAAAGATATGCATCATTGAAGAAAATCCTTACGCAGATTTAATATTCCAACTATTAGATTGAAAATGATCAGAATTTTGAGAATTTAAAAAAATTCTTATGTATACTAAATTAATGTCAAATTGATAGCGATATTTTATGTTGCTGATTGCAATTTATGACAACTACTACATGTGTAAAGGTATAGATGTCAGTAGTAGTTAAGCAATAGTTAGCTGTATGTGTAAAATGTAACTACGTGAGATATATACAATATAACCTATTTTACTTGGCGTTATGTGAATATAAATTTCTAATCCTAAAGATCCCACACCATATAAACGGTACAACACATGCACAATGTGCAATTCTTTAACCACGATGTTTTGTGTGAAGCTATTGACAGGACGTGGATGATTTTTTCACAATAACTAAACATAACAAAAACTATTACACATTTATCTTATTTATTACGCAATTATGGAATAATGTATTTTTCCCTTGAGTGCTATTAGAGAATGGGCATAGGAACCCTTATTAAATTTATTTGGAAAAAATAGGAATAACAAAGTTATTTTGTAAGAAATAATAACAGGAGAATCTAGGAAAATATACATACATAATGTATATCATAACACCCACATATATAATTCATTTTTACATACCCTTGAATGGTGGAATATCAAAAAATGCTCTTGTCATTCTTAATTATGGGAAGAAATATACACTATTCCTTCTCATGAGATATTGTTCTATTTAAGGTATGAATACACCAGTAGGTATCCAAATTAAGAAGTAAATATTATCAGCAACTTCGAAAAATAGAACAATTTTTGCTTTTATGAATCCACAATTAATCTGTAGTCAACATGTTGTTTTGTTAGGTAACAAATTATATATGCGTAACAATTAATTATTAGATATAAATATAAAATGAATCTATTTTATAGTTACTAGGTCTGCCTGAATTTTATGCAACAAAATATACAACAAAATTAGGGGCATGCAACCAAATATTCACACAAAGAATATCAAATTTCAAAGATTAAAGCACTGGTATTGGAATTTGCATGTTTGATTGTAGATAAGATTGAAGATGGGTAATAAGAGACTATTTAGTATGAGAAGTGAGATAAAATGAAGGGAACAGATTTTTCGAAAAAAATACGTTCAATTTGTTAAATGAAAATGTAGAAATTTTGAATAAAAAACTTTTTACTAATACGCAGTATCGGGAAATCCACACCGCACAAATTAATTTAATAAAATTCGGTACATATGTTTCAAGAGCACGTCGGCTCCCATTATCAACTAATTCCCGAAATTGTATTAAATATGTACCGAATTTTATTAAATTAATTTGTGCGGTGTGGATTTCCCGATACTGCGTATTAGTGATACCAGCCCACAGTCCTTGCAAGTCTTTCACGAAAAAACTTTTTGTTGATGAAGGTACATTTACCTACGTTAACTTTGTTTTGTTTGTCTTAATTAACAATTAAAATAAAATAATTCCTTCATTCAAAGTTAAAATTTTGCACTTTTCTTTTGCCAAAGAAATAATATTACCGTACGAGATTCTTATGTATATCGTAATTTTAACAGTTTCATAGTAGTTGGGAAATGGTGAGGTCAACTCTCAGAACTTCCAGTTTGTATCTTACATTTATCCATTGAAAAATACTATAGTTCCTTTCCACTAATCCATTAGTTATTGATCCATTCACCAAATTTGACGCATTTTGGGTTGGCATACCATACCATAGCTGCTTTCCAGGCTCCCGCTCCGAGTATTCCAGAGCACCCTGGAACACTCCCATTCAATTGTTCGTGCTCCAGGTTCAAAATGTTTCTTACTCTAGATTTACCTAGTCCTTTCCCCTCAGGCACCAAGAAATTTATGAGAACTTTACACTCTTACGGTGCGGGGCGTGCGTGCTCGTACTATGTTCTAAGCTGTTAGGGAGCGGAGTACTCCGGAAGAAAATGTCCCAGAGTATTTTGCTTTCGTCTGGAAAGAAGCTCAGTGTTCGTATACACAGGTTTATAGAATTTGTACCCCGATATTTTGTCATTATAGAACATATAGTAGTTCAAATAGGGTTTAACGCAAGCTAGCTTACTAGGCCTCGATACATTGGAGTGACGTCAGGCCGATCGAGGCCTCGGGAAAATAATGCATCCAAGCCTGTATCGATGCATTTAAGTGCATGCAGATGTGCGTATGTTTTGTCGAATGCACGGCGTTTGAAATCCCTATGTTTTGTTATTTTTCTACATTTTAAAATTAATATAGATCTTTAAGTACCCCTCTTGGTCTTTTTTAATTATAAAATAAACTTAGTTAAGTAAATAAATAAGTTTTATTGAAAAAAATAATGAGAAACTATAAGAATTTATGATTTGAATGGCAAAAGTTTAAAATATGCTACATTAGTAATAAAAAATTGTACTACCAATAATTTGGCAAGATAATATTTTTATTTTTTCATTGGTAAAAATATAAAATAGCACACATAATTATGTCCTCAAACACTATTCGGACAGCAGCACAGACCAAGACTCTGAGGAAGCCTATGTGTTAAGTAAAAAAGCTACCTCCTCTGGCAGGGCAGTAAAGCCACCCCAGAGACTAGATTTATAAAAAGGGGGATGTAAGGGTAGGCAACCACAATTGCAGAGTTAACGCACATGTGTGTTGCCCACCCTAGAGATATTTGTTATTCCGAGAGGTAGAAAATAAAGTTAGTGTTGAAGTCGAACTCCATGTTTTATTTCAAGCTCCTATAACGTAATAAGTAAATACGTAAAAGCTACCATAACACTCACATATCACAATGAAGGTTTAAAAGAATTTATGTTCGTTAAATTAATTAGAACTCAGGGTTTTAATAAAAGAAGTCACAGTAACCTACCTTCTCAAAACGATCTGTATTTTACTAATAATTTATTGAACATAATTTCCATTTTCCACAGAAAAAATCTAAACATTCTGAACATACAGTCCTTGTACACTATTTCATATAACCAGCAATAAAAACGAAGTAAACAGTGCCCTTTTTATCTTGAACACGTGTCTCAAAATTTTTGTCAGTAAAAAAATATTCCTCCTAATTTAAGAACCAATGCAAACAAATAAAAGAAACAATATTCACTGTCTATGAAAGGGTAGGTCTACTGTGATCAATTCTTCGTCATTTTATATGTACATACAATGAATCTACAAAGTAGCGAAACCCACGTGACCTCTAATACAACATGACGTAAATTTTAAGTTGGCAACGAATTACATATTCCTAATATTTCTGTCTTCAATAATCAAATTTGTTATAACTTTCACAATATAATTATTTCCCTATTTCTTACATATATAATTATTTATAACTCAAAACCTAACCTATTAAATTTAGTCTGTCAATATATACACATGGAAATCTGTACAGGAATTTTATTTTTGAGTATTACCATGCTGCTAACTGAATTGCATACCCAAAAGAGGTTACGTGGGTGTCATTATTTTGTAGATTCATTGTATGTGGAGCTGCACTTAATATATAAATGCAGTAAAAATTTAAACAATTGGAGATTGAAAGTTTATTTTTTATCCAAATTACCAATTATATAATAAGACCTAATTCGTTTAAAGATTATTGTATTAGCATTTATAATATTAGTGTAGTTGAAGTACTTCATATGAAAAACTAAATAAAAGAAAACAAGGAGAATCGTTGTATCCTATTTATGATTTTTAAATGTCTCTGTTCAACAAGATAATAAAATACAACTGTTCATGTAAACATTATTTCAGAAGAGAAAATATTCCGGTCAGAACATTCTCTTAAGTAAAAAGCAATACGCCAGGTGTATGTATAATATGTAGGCATTCATTTCGCGTACGGTGTACTGCCGACCAAGCTATCTCGGGAATCCCGAGCTTACTCACCCCACTACACCGTATTTTGTATCGGCAAAGGCTAGAGTTGCGTAGCTTGCGTTAAACCCTAACTTCAAATATACTCACCACGTCACTACAGATAAATAACTCGTGTGATAAAGCGAAACATTTGTAGGTTAGCAAATCTAAACAATGTTTATAAAGAATATACATTTTTATTTTACAATAATGATATACAAACAATAAATAATATTCCACAAAACCTTTGGTCCCTTGATGTATATTATACTGTATACACAGTCGATGATACATATTAAATAACAGAATATATGACAAGTTTCCTTCTCTCTATTTTTTTAGTAGAAAGATTAAAATTTACATGAGGAAAAATTGAGCTTAATTAACAGTATATACTATTCTAATAACATAAATACAAAAACAATATTAATAAGTAATGACTGTAATATATACAAAGAAAGAAGATAATACGTGTAACATACCGCACTAATTAATCCCAGGGTAATTTGTACAATGTTCTACGTTTACTAATCCAATATCTAAAGAAGAAACCACCTTTCTCTTTTTTGTAATCTCAATGGGTATTTAACCCTTCGAAGCCCTCAGTCCATTTTTACCACCGAAATTTCGAATAGCACTCAAAAGGTCTGCTCGCGCGTCTAGAGTATCTGTTGATTTAGGTCTGCCAGCGGTTTCTTTGGGTAACTGAGGTGGTGGGGATGATAAACTAGTTTGAACATCTGTGTTGTTGTTGCTAGTTTTGACTGTGGCTTTAACGTTGTTGTTATTATTTCGCAACACCACATTACCGCCAAAGTTGCTAACGTTACTATTAACAGCTTGATTGCGTAACATTTTATTTGATTCGGTTCTTCTTAAGTTCATTTGCGAAAACGGCATGTTTCTGTTTGTATTAGATTCTGTTTGGTTGTCTCCTGTAGGTTTCGAAGGTAAAGTTCCGTAGCCGCCCCAAATTTTTCTGTTAATCAACGGATTACTATCCATCCTAAACCCTTTTACAACTGGCGTGAAATTATTGTTACGGAACGCTGGTTTATTAATCGATTCATTGCTGAAATAAACGTTGGAATGTTTCTTTTCATTCTTTAATTCATCGTCACAAGCGGGAGTGTTGTTATAATTCAGTGATTCCGGTTCATCCTCATTGACGTTTATGCTATTCGAATAAATTTGCGTTATTGATTTGTTATTTTGCAAGTCCTTAAACGGTTTTTTCAACTCGACCGATCGGACTACAGGTACACGTGAGATATCGAATTGGTTATCAAAGGCTATAGAATGCGGTCTGCCTCGTTCGATTTTATTTATATTACCGAACGGTTTTCTGTAACCTTCAGGTGTGATATGATTTATAAATCTGGATGCGCTCGTGTCTAGTTCTTTAGTAGTTTCGGTGCCACCGATTTTTATGACGACATTACCGGATTTTTGCGACGAAATTGCTTCGCTGCCATTTACCTTTATACTAACACCGTTCGAGGTTAGTTGAGAATCGCTAGCATTGACACCATTCGATCTGTTGTAACTACTGAAACTCGGCGTGGTGTTCAGTGCGTTTGGTTTCTGCATATCGGTCTCCGAAGATGTTGATGAAGTATTGATTTTCGTACTGAACTTGTAATCAGTATCTTCCTTCACCATAACTTGGGTCTTCGGTCGCTGGGACCATGAGCTTAAGTTTATTGACGGCGGTGACCAAGATATGGTTGTGTGCGTGGCTGCTGGTGTTGTTTTAGGTGGAGGCGCTGGCTTTTCTTCAACGCACGTAACGTGCTCCTCCGCTGGACATGGTGGGACATCTTTCAGCATCGCATCTAATTCCTCTTTGGAATTACTAAGTTTATTTTGAATTTTCTTCATTACCTGAAATCATAAGAAGGTGCCAACGTAATGGGATACAAGTAAGTAATGGAATAAATAAGAACAACACAAAAATATACGTTTTATTACGGTAGAAAGCACGTTTATAAAGGAAGACTGCTTTAGTTTGTTTGGTGGATTGATAGAGGGGGTAGAAAAACGAATTAGAGAAACATATAGGTTAAGCTGCAAATATTCTGGCTGTCAGAGATTGAGAACTACTAGTGTAGGTATTACTTTATACAACCAGCTTATGTGTGATCCAACAAAAATCGGATTTCAATTGAATTGATTGCTTCAGTCCTGCCAGTCGTACATTCAAATTGGGTTCAGGTAGTTATCAGAGGTACTCCTCCAGCAGTGTGAGTGAAACAAAATTACCTTTCTTAAATAATTTGTGAGCATAAAATAATCAAACTAATCTGTGCACCTTAAAAATAACTAGGCCATTTTTGTCAATTGTTAGTAAATTAGGAGCATTTTTTAGTTGTATCCGCCACATATAAACTTACCTCTATACTTTGTAAGCTGGACGACACATCAAGAAGACTGTTAGACTTGGAAAGATTCTCCGTTTTGTCATTAGCATCTGAACGATCTTCTTTGTATTTATTCAGAGCGATCTGAGACTTGGATCTTTTAACAGGCACTGAAGGTGTCCAATTTTCGCTGTGAATCGAGAAAGAACCACCTCTACTAACGCTAGTATTATTTGCATTCGCCTTAACGTTTTTATTTTTGTCGTAAAAGCTGTTTTTCAGTCTGTACGTGTTTATCTCTACGGGCTTTTTAAATACCCCTTCCTTAGGTTTCTCGTTTGGTTCTGAAATACTGTTAGTACGTTTGGTTGTAGTGCTTTCTGTAGGTGGACTCTTGGGTATTTCGCCTTTATCCGGAGCTTTATTTCTAATACAAATTTCTGGTTTAACGACTGATTTTAAATTCGAATCGCTTCGTGTAACGTTACTTCTTATGGTGTCATCTTCGAATATGTTGATCTTGTCTTTCTTCGTATCGTACGAGGATATCTGGAAGTTAGGCAGATTCCTGTCGACTGAAGTGACTTTCGCAGATTTTGCAACGTCTTTAATTTTGTTATCGCTGCTAGTAGTACTGCTGTTTGTAATAACATCTTCCAATTCTTGTATTACCTTTGATGCGATGGTGTCGTAGCTTTTATTCTCTTCGGCATCATTGGAGTCGTTTTCTTGAGCAAACTTCAGACTAGTCGCGAGTTCTCGATTGTATACTAACGATTTTCTCTTTTCAAGATGTTCCAGGGTCAATTTATTGCATATATCCTTATCATCTACTACGCTCGGTATATCGCTCTCCGCGTCTTGTATATCTTTAACGTATTGTAATTTCTCGAACAATTCCGGATTAGTAACAACAGAGTCCGGTAATGTTTCCGTATCATAGTGAGATGTTGATGTTGGGACGACTGGACTGGCGTCCCTAAACGCCTTAGGAGGTGACGGTAGTTGATACCGCCATACGGTGTCCAATTCTGTGTCTTCCTTGTCGCATATGCCGCTATCGGCTTCGTTTTTCCTTTCAGACAAGATGACGCTCAAATCGGTTTCAGTCTGTTTGATTAGTTCGGTGGTAACACTCCCTGTGCGCTGCGGAGTTGGTGGTGGCGTGATAGCTGCCTTTTTGCTGAGTTCCGGATTCTTATCTGGGTTCGGACTGTGCGTGTTGGATATGCTAGTTCTTGGTGACGTCGAAGTCGAAGGTGTGGTCGAAGCCGGGAGAGCTGAAGAGGAAGTACTTTCTGGTGGGGTTTGATTAGTCGGAACGGTTGATACTGATTCTGGAAGAAATAAGGGGATTGCGTGAACATTTGCGTATGTACTGCCTTATTTAAAATTCTGATTACGTATGTTATTGTAACAATAATAAACATGAACTCAAAACAAAATAATAAGTTCGTAAGTTGAAAGTACAAGAATTCTATCCATTAATAAAAAGAGCTTATTGGCATAAATTTTCCTTACCAGCGCGAAAGAACACGAATTATATTTGGTGATTTGTTACCCCTATGACAAACTCGGCAGATGCCTATTGCGATTCTAAAAAAAAATTATATGAGCATAGGTCCGATCTTATTTTGTTTCAATGTTATGGCGTTTTAAAGACTAAAATAATATGGCTTATTTTATGAAATAAATCATGACGAAGTTTCGATTTAAAAAATTATATTTCTTCGAAATGTCTACGTTCGGAATGTTTGCAAGCCTCGCATCGACGAAGCAAAGATTGCGTCGGACGTTGAAACACAATTGGATTGCATATGTGATCAGCCGCTAATTGATCCTCTGAGTGACGGTTGACGGGTAGCTACGGTTTCCCAGACAAAATAATACAGCGGATTTAAATACGGGGACTGTGGTGGCCAGTGTGTTGGACCTCCATGGCCAATCCATCTGTTTGGAAATTATTGATTTAACCCGCGAATAACTCTTCGAATTCGATGCGGTGATGCACCATCATACTGATACCACATATTCCCAATTATATTTAGTGGTACGTCATCAATTAAATCAAATAGTGTGCAGGTGTAGGTAATAAATGTTTCATGAGAAGACCACACCAAACGTTTACATTGAAGTGTTGTTGAAATCGGCGGGTTTGCATGACGATTTTCAACAACACGTGGTCATTGTGATAATAAAACATGCTTGATGGGACCACAATACACGTGAAATAAAGTCACCATTATGCGCTTGTTGCTGAAGAACTCAGTGGCCAAATTCTAGTCGTTGCTGCGGATCTTCGAGTGCAAATTTTGCTGATGATATAGATCTAATACCTCACAATTCCATATACGCTAAACAAAGCTTTGGCTTAGAAACAAATCGCATGCTAGTAATTGAAGAACTGTGGAGGACAACATCAATTACATTTTGTTTATCGTACATTTAATTCACGCGGACGAATAGTTTTTGGAACCCAGTTCCAAGTTTCGCGAAAACTTCGAAATGCCAAACTAGAAACAGTACGAACACGTTGAGGCCTGTTTGGGTACCTGCGACGATACTCTCTGGCTGCTGCTCTGGCGTTTCCATCACAAAACTCATATACAAAAATTATGTCTGCATATTCTTCGGTTGTAAAAGAATATCTATTCTTTTCGAAACGTAAAATTTTGACACGTGGAAGCTGATAGCATGGGATAAACAATGTTTATCACAGCCGACTAATGATTACAAATTTTTAGAGGCATATAACTCCGTAACGAAGACAAAAGGACCCATGTTTTGTTTCAAAATGAACCATATTATTTATATCTTTAAGACGCTATAATTTCAAAGCAAAAGAAGTTCGGACCTATGTTCATCTAACTTTTAGAATAGTACGAGCTTTTATCTGGCAAAGTTTGGCATGTCAGCTAACAATTCACTCTGTATAGCATACATGTAACGGGTCAGAATGATATACAGTGACGAGAATATAAATAGGGGCGACTTTAATATAGATTTGCATTTAAGTATTAAAAATTTCTAAGCTTTATACCCATGCTACAATTTTGAAAAACATTTTATGCATCTATAGGAATAGTGTTACACTATTTTAAATAGGTCTTAGCTGATCTATAACCAACATACATTTTTTGTATTCCGTCAATTTTATGAGACTGGAAGTACTTTGGAGTACTCATGTACGTACTACGTTTTTGCTCATCCATAAATGGGGAGCAACATCTTCAGTATCAAGTTGCAAGATGTAGTTTCCTAACTATTTATTTTACTAACAGAATATAAACTCGATTTGTACAAAGTGTGTAAAAGGAAATGTATATGTAAGTACATAGTTTATTATTGCTCCATGCACGAAAGAAAGACAGTACATGCATCCTGAAACGAGCTTTCAACAAAGAATATATACAATACAACAATACCCATAAGCAACACCAACAGGACATTCCACTTAAATTAAACGTGTATAATATACATATATCATACTATACACAAGGACTATACCATACTAAATATATGTTCATAGAAGCGATTTATCAATGACGAAAACATTTGTACATTGAAGCAAAACGTTTATTAGTAAAAACGTGCCTGTGTCTGAATAGTCGCCGACTGTCCACTTGTTCCTAACACGAAGACTACTATTTGAAATCAAGGAGATATCGTCCAAGTCTTGAATATTTTTCCACTTCTTCATGTTGCCCCCGTTCATAAATCCCGGTATACTATCGATACTCCTCAGGCTGGTTATCGATTGATCCTTGACTACGCCGTCGCTCTTGTTGTATTCAAGATCAAATTCGTGCACGCCCAGAAGTTCATTGATGTGCCTTTCTTTGCCGTGTTTCTCCGTCTTCGACGCTGTCGACTTTCTAAAGATTTCCTCGTTAATGTCGTTCATTTCGTAATCGTTAGCGTTAGTTGAGTAATCGCTGGTTTTTGACGAAAGCGAAATGTGACTAAGGGATACTTTATCGTCACTGGTAACGCTAGTCGTACTATAAACGTCATCTTCAATTTCCATACCGATTAGGGACGAACCGATATGAAATCCTCTTTTTCTGGTTAGCGTATCGAAGTTGGTTTGCTTTCTCCTCTTGGGAATCACTCCGACAATTTCCGGTTTGGATCCCTTAGAGTTGGTGCTTGCAATCGAGAAATCACTATCTACCGATGCGCCTGATTTTGGCCGGGAGTCACTCAAGTAGCAGTCATCTGTTATTAAAGACGTCGGTGATTTTGGAACGTCCGAACGAGTACTATTCACGTGCAATATATCAATATTTTCTAAGTAGGGATTAATATCACTTTGCAACGACAAACTCGTTTCTACCAAGTTCAAATCGATTTCCATGTTATTCGGTGCTGCTTCCGAAGTTTTTATCTTTTCAGCAATATGTATCTCCGAGTGTATACGGAAATATGGTTTAATATCGACGACAAGTGGTTTATGAGTATTTATCGAGGAAGAAGCGTCCGTGTCTTTAGAGTATCTGGAATTCTCACTCAGATCTTCGCTTTCTGCATTAATATCTTCAATTACGGATGATCGCAATGAATCCATATCGGAATCTTGTATCGTAATTTCATCATTTCGTCGTGGCAAACCCTTCTCGTTCGACCGTGGGTGTATTTCCTTTTCACCTGGACGATTCACACTAGATAGGTGTGCTAGTTTATTACGTCTAGGTGCTGGGAGAGGTGCAGTGTTAGTGTTCCTACTTCCTTCTACGGATAGGGAAGCTAGCATGCATAAGGAAGTGTTAGTATTATCTACCAAAGGTATTAATAAAGTTAGTGAAATTAAATTAGAAAATAAAAGCGATAGGATTGTGTTAGTGTTAGTTAAAGTACGATCACTATACTAACTACTTAAATAACATGCATAAAAAATAAATACTAAAATATCAATATTGAAGCTGTTTACTGTCTTTACTGCTTTAGTTGTAAACCTAGGTCATACGGATATTTTCTTGAAGTGCGGTTTAAGCCGATCTGGGTGTTTCATTGACGATCTTTGCATTTTTAAATGTGATTGCATGTCGATTATTTAATAAATTTTGTAAAAGATGCCCCCAAAAAGTTCAAAACTACAGACGCAATAAGTAAGAACTGAAAGGCTTAATTTTCCACGTAGAATTTTTATTATTTTATTTTTGCAGGTTGCAAATATGTTCAAAGTAATTTTATATAATATTGTAAATCGGATTTACTTATGTGCCTATATGACGTCATTGAATAAATGTATCCTTGCCACCAAAACCAGATGGCGCTGATACAGTCTTAGTGAATAGTTAGCAACATTTCGTTCAGTATATAGATCTTCAACGGCTACATTATCTACCATCTTGTATCTGTGGTCACCTAGGCGATCGTCATTCGGGCTCTCATGATACATACGTAGAGCTGGTGGGATCGAAAATCAAACACAGAACGATATTTTTATATCAAAATATAAGAAGATTCAATTTATGTTCAGACTTAAGCCAACAATACCAATTTTATCTAGAGTAATTCAATAATGATTCCAAATTTATTTTAACTTAAAAAAATGGTTGGATTGGTTAATTTTATTATCCAATATTTTGTTTATATCACAAACAAACTTATTCCAATTTACATCGTCCTGGTACACGCTATCGTTGTCCTTAATCTTTCTGAGATTACAAACATCACGGTGTTCGCGGTCCACGGTTTTCTGTATAGATCTCGGTTCACTAAGGTTCTCATTTATCTTATGTTCATTCATACCAGAAGAATTCTCATCAGAATTTTCTATTACAACTGCAGTAAGAAAGACTTCGTCGACGTAATAATTTTGTGTTAATTGTATTCCCGGTTGTCCCCTAGGCGATTCAGTATTAGCAAAATTATCGAGACTTTTTTTCGAAAATTTCGAAAACATATTTAAATTTGAGATATTGGTAAGACTATTCAACGAAGGAATCGAAAGAAAACTACCCTTAACAGCACGAGTGCTACACGAATCGTTTCTGGACGATTTTAGAAGATTTTTAATAAGCGGTCGTTTGAGTTTAGCAACTACGTTTGGCAGTTTTAGCTTTTGCGGTAACTTGAAGGAGTGTTTGATCTTTTTCGATTTGAATACGCTATTTACAGAGTTGAAGAAATTCGAAAACCTGCGAGAGTTTACGGTCGGATCGCAAGATTGTCTCAGAAATGATGACGATGCTGATGTTGATGACATACCTGGTAGGTTTTCTACAGGTTGACTAGCGACTACGGGACTAGTGTTTTCTGGTTTTATATTTGAGGTTATTGGTTTTGGCGGTGTTGTCATTGGTGGAGGCGGTGGGGCAGCTTTCTTCTTGCGACCTAAAACATGCAGAGATAATGGAATGAATATTCAAAAACTTTTGATCGACATACCATGCAATGCTAAGCTCGTCGTCGATTTATATTGTAAAGAGGTCTTCGTTAGATTCCCAGTACTTCTACTATGCTCTCCCGATAATTTTCCATCTTCGTTTTCGATCATAGTCCTCGGCCGCCTTGGTAGAGACGTGTTACAGTTATCGCTCAGAATAGAAGCCTCGTGGTATCCTGAGCTATCACTGCTGTTCCTAGAGTGACAGATTATCAAACCATTATCTGGCCTCTTCGCGCTCGTATCCGATTGGTTCGAAGTGTTGCTTATTTGACTTGCCGGTTTTTCGACTTTAACTTCCTCCGGGGGCGCTTGAGGTGGCTTGGGGGCGGGCCGTCGTTTTCGTTGCGGTGGTTTCGGTCGTTCCGCAGGTGGTTCCTTGATAATCTGTGGCGGTTGGATACCTGGTGGCGTGACAGATCGAGAGTCGTCGCTGTGTGTTGGTGATATTGAACGGTTATCGCTCGATATGGAACCATTTGCAGGATTCTGGGACATATTGAGAGCAAAATGTAAGCTTTTAGATGAGAAAACATGTATAATGAGGTTCAAATCTGATGGTACTTGTTTAAGAACCGCTTTTAAGTAAACAACGGAATAAGCAACATATATTTCGCTGTGAATATTGTGTTTGTTTGCTTTCAAATTATTTATTGTTTTCACTATTGCCTTCAACAACACCACCTTTTTTAAGGGTTTTATTGGTATCTATTATTTGGAGTGTAGATAATTATAAAATAAACTTTCATATATATACTTCGTTCGTCTTGTTAAGGAACTACAGAAGTTGCGGTAAAAGAGTGGTGTAACGTATGCGGTCAAATGAAGATAGATTAAATTGTTGAGGAACATATAAAGGACAATTATTCTGAACAATTTGTAATGCTTACAAAGAAAGTGATATTCAATTTTTCATGAGATGAATATCTCGTATTATTACTGTAATTCGTAATTGTAACCTTTCATTTATTTTTTGATATTTATATACTTTAGCAATATATACAGTAAATGTATCTAAAAAAGTAGTTCATTCATCTAAAATGTTTTCAAACAGCTTCTTCGCTTTTCTTTTCGTTTTGTATATTAAATGTTTGTTTCTTTTCTTATATTTTCAGCTCGTATACTAACTAAGCCACGCGTCGCGCATCTCAGGTGCGATGAGGTTTGAAACAGGGCCTAATTATATTGTGTTCATTTGTCTTCACTTTTTTAATTAATAATTAAGTGTTTAGGAAAATATAATATAATTTAATTACTTCGGCCTTTACTTGGTGAAGGTCCATTATCAGTATCCAATAAAATGTTAAATCTCCTTCACAAATTTATTACACAGTAACAATTGTTTCACCGCACAGTTGCTTCATCAGACAAAACTGAAAACGAATATAATACAACTTTTTCGTTTTTTGTCAATATAGAAATGTGTCAAAATTTGACAAAACGTAATTGACAATTGACAATTAGTCAAAGGAGAACAAACAATTACGAACGATTTATAAAAAAAAAACGTAAATTTAATAAAGGTAAATTATTGCATTCTAATTGATCGTCTGAGCACCTAACAGTAGAAACAGATTTAGCTTTTACAAATATTTCTAATAATATAATGGATAAATATTTAGCTTGCAATACTATCACAAAAGTACAATACACGACCTCTTTACAATAAGGACCTCAAGATTGCAAACTCCATTAAAAATAAAATTGTAGAGAATAATGTAATTATAACTAGGGCAGAAAAAGGCAAGATGGTTAACGCTATAAAATAAATAACAAAGATTGCATCAACAAAACTATAGAATTTTTTGAAACTAGTAATATGACTTACCTTCGCTATGATCGTTACCAACAACAAATTAAATATGCTCTTGATAAAGTAAATCTTGTTTTCAATGAAAATGAAAAACGGAAATTACTATTAAAGAACCCGCAACCTCCAAAGTTATATTCCTTGATAAACTGCATCAGCTAACATTTTATCCAAAAAAATTAGTATAACTTGTAAACACTAATTTTCTATCACAACGTAGTGTTAAGAACTCGCTTGAATTAATTGATAAAATAAAAAATTTGCATTTATGACACAATGCTTTATTATTATTTTGGGATGTCAAAAATTTATTCCCTACCTTTCCACCTAAAGATACGGTTAAACTAATAGAAGACTTACTAATTAAAAATAATACGACCCCGATTATTATTTCTGAAATTTTAGATCTCCTCAGTGTTTGCATCGATCAAATTTTTTTCAAATTCAATAGAAAAACTATACATCTGTAAGGAAGGTTCGATAATGGGCAATCCATTAGGAATCTTTAATATTCAACAACTCGTCAACTAACCAGATTTTATTTTGGCATAGATATATAGATGATATTTTAGTGTGTTTTACCGGTTACACTTAGACAATTGGAAAGTTTATTAAATTTCGTGAACCCCATAAATAACAATATTAAATTTGCTATGGAATTAGAAGACAACAATTGTATTATTTTTGAGTGAATAACAATGTGGATTTTGCAATCTATTATAAAGAATCATGTACGTGATGTATTGTGATGTGGACAATACATAACACATCAGCGCATCCTTTCCAATAAAAGTTAGCATATCTACATAGATTAATTGGTTATTCTCTCTTGAAAATAAACTTTGATAAAGAATTTAATTTAATAAAAGAAATTGCAGTAATAACAGCTACAGTTCAAAATTAATAGACACCTGCCGACTGTAAAATTTCGGACAAGGTAGTCAATAGTGCGAAACTAAAATGGCTGAACTCAGAAATTAAATATCAGTATAGCAAAAGAATTAAACTAGAATTAGAAGCGTATAATTTACATTTAAGTCTAACTGAGAATTTAAACTCGGCTGAATATTATGATTGGTGTAACTTTCACAGGAAGATATTGGAAATCATTGAACATAATGGCTAAACTTGATAAGAAATTCAAGAAGTTATGCCCTAAAGTTGAATATAAGTCCAAGACACCTGTGAAAGAGACACTAGTTCTAAATCAGTCATCGGAAACTTTTAATGGTGGCGAACTCGCTCTACTAAATAAAGGTCTGAAATACAGCTTACCTGACCGCAAAATACCAACAGAGGAAATAATTGCCGGTATTGAAACCTCCATCAAAAGTTTTAATGATTCTCAAAAATGCTTCATAAGAGAAGCCTGCAAAACTCAGATTAAAGAGAATCTAAATCACTTCAAAAAATACAAAACAACTAGCGAGTTTGAAACTATCAAAAGTCTCCGATCTAAAAACTGCTTTTACTTAAAGGCAGATAAAGGCAATAAGCTAGCAATTTTGGACAAAGGAGGTTATTACATTAGAGTTAAAAAATGATTGCAGATGCTCCTTACGTACAATTAAACAACCCTCTTCCAAAAATGATTCGTCAAACAAAGGAAGTTCTCAAAAATTGTCCAGAATTAGTAACTTCAGCTCTTAAATTTAGGTTAAATGTATTTAATCCAGTAATACCGAGAATGTACTGTCTACCCAAAATTCACAAACCAGGTAACTCGATGAGACCAATTGTGTCTGATATAAACTCACCGATTTACTTGGTGTCAAAATGGTTAGTAAATGAATTTAAAAACTTACCCGTCAAGCAAGAAAGTTTTTCAGTAGAGAACTCACTGGAGTGTATAAACAAAATCAAAAATCATAAATTGAAAGACGGTGAGATTTTAGTTTCATTTGATATAAGTTCACTATTTCCTTCGGTACCGATCCGATAAAAAATCTGGTGTCTATGAGTTGATTTGTGGATGCCGGAAGGTATATA
Organism: Osmoderma eremita; assembly: GCA_031763485.1. Lineage (NCBI taxonomy): Eukaryota > Metazoa > Arthropoda > Insecta > Coleoptera > Scarabaeidae > Osmoderma > Osmoderma eremita. Next base: position 127,828 of record JARFOC010000215.1, on the reverse strand, counting down.
TATATTGGTCAAACTGGTAGAAGCTTTAAAGAAAGAATTTTCGAACATTACGCTTCTTTCATAAATAAAAAGCAGGATTCGACTTTCGCCAACCATGTAACAGAAGAACCATATTTTTAATTCCGATTTCAAAATTTTGCATATAGAAAACAAAGGTGCTAAATTGGACTTGTTACAAGATTTGGAAATTATAAAACTTCAGCTTTATTAAATTTACGTATGATTTATAAATCTTTAGTAATTGTTTGTTGTTCTAATTTTGACTAATTTTAATTTACATATATTGCTTTTTGTCAAATTTTGACATATTTTAATATTGACAAAAAACGAAAAAGTTGTATTGTATTAGTTTTTAGTTTTGTTTGACGAAGCCACTGCGTGGTGATACAATTGTTACTGTGTGATAAATTTGTGAAGGAGATTTAACATTTTATTGGATACTGAAAATATAATATACATAATCAAAATTACGCATTTTACTTAATTCACTTTAATATTTGCTTGTTCGATATAAAGTATTGCAGTCGGCGAGTCACGATGGTTAACCGGTCATGACATGACATGATTATGTGCATACGGTTAATCGGTTACAAGATTGCTCGGTTACGCAGCACTAGTTTATGCCCAATAAATTTACTTATTTTGAATAATTAGTGACAATAGGTTTGTTCGATTTGGCCAATGCGTTATGTAGCCAAACGCATGCACAATACTGCTGTTGTAGTGTGTATGCATGATCTTTTCCGAACAGAAAATAATTACTGCGCTTGTGCCTGTGTCTGACTGCACAATGCCTTGCCCAAATCGAATAAACCTAATAAAAATTTCGAAACTACAAATTAAATTCCAACGGTGTTTGAATCTTCGATCGATTTTAGTGTTGTGATATTACGAAAATAGTAGGGCGCTTAGTATATATTCATCTATATGCATTTTTCTTAACCTTATTGATGCCAAAAATCAGCTGTTCAGTTACGGGAACTATATATTTCACGTTCAATACCTAATCCAGGTTTTCAATATTTCTTACAACAACGAGTTACAAGTGGAATTATTCTATCCGTTTATAATCTAATTAAATTACAAGCAAGTAATCACTTCTCACCTCAAATTTTGAAAGAGGAATCGATGTTTTTGTAAACTGTGTAAAGAAATCGTTATGACAATGTTTTACCCCCACACAAAAGATGGCGCGGGTCGTTTCCTTTCTGGATGTTTCATAAATAAAAAAATACCAAAATATTCTTCACAACATGTTTGCATAGTGGGTCAATTAATGATGATTTTATGATGAGTCATCAATACAGTACTGATTGACGAACGAACATTAAATGGAATTCTTAAGATATCATCAATATTTCAAAATAAAATATCATCGCTTCTTGAGGCCTTCACCGTAATTCAATATACTGGAGTCGATGGTTTGTTGCCTAATACTTTTACTGAGTGATATCGGTTCTTTATTTATTTAAAAGAAGTTGTTTGTGGTAAGAGTACGTACAAACTCGTTTTAACTGTTAATTTCATGAAAAGTTGATCCAGGTGGCATTAAGAATATGTAAAAGAAGACCGCCAAGTCATGCAATCAGCGGCGGCTCGTGAGTATTTTTGGGTAGGTAGCAGTAGACACAAACACTGAACATTTACTATTATTATTACTATCATCAATCACGTATAAATAAAAAAAAATTAATTCAAATATTTCGAAAAATTTAATTTCCTGTAATTATATTTGGGGGGCACCGCAGAGATTTTTACGTTAGATGGATAAATTGAATTGAACTTGACATTGTTTGCACCCCCACTATTTACGAGACAATTTTATTCAGAAAATACATGTGCGACAAATATGTACTGGATACATACTTGTCGCCCGATTTTAAACTGGAATAAAATGAATACCATAACACTATGTACGTAGTGATAAATCTTAACTGTTTGGGTAGGTAACAAAAAGGTCTCTACATTGGTTATAAACGACTTCATATTTATTCGCGCCATTTGTCATACGTATTTACCGCCGTTGTTATTATTTTTGCTTCGTTCTTGTATTTAAGTTAACATGAATTAGAACATAGAGACGATTTCATTAGACAATTGAGAATGACCACTCCGTATATCACGTGATTTATTTCAATTGCAGACCACCTAACCAAATATTTTAAGTTGGTGTGACTGAGGAATTGGCGAAAAGTTTGTAAACATAGCTTTCACAGAAGAATTGAATATATTGAATTGCTAGTTATGTCTTTATAAGACATATATCGAAAGACACACAAAGACAGAGATATAGCGACAAGAAAAAAAAACAAAAAAAAACATCAAGGCAAAACAATCAAATGCAACTATTACTCCCTGTTGTTATATGTTCAACTTCTCTTGCAATAAATCACTCAGCACTGTGTCCCCGCATTTCACGACATCTGAAGACTGAATAAGTGTTTCAACATAGGCTGCCAACAGTTAACCAGTTGAAGGATGCTAATCACAATGTCATCGGATAAACACCAGTGCGTCATTCGTGCGGGCAAACATTTGAACGATATCATCTTCAAACCAATTCATTTGGCAAACATTGTCCTCTATACCAATAAAATATATTGTTTACCAGGACCTCAAGTGTTCATTTTGTTTCAGTTTTAAATCGGGGAGATCAATATGTCAGATACTTACTGTATTACGATTTTTGTTTGTAACGGAAACTTAGATTAGTTCCCCTGTGTAATTTATCGGGCAATAAAGAAAATTAAGAGGACAAATGATGTTTGGTGGAATGACACTATATAGTTTTTGCTAAACAAGAAGAAAATAGCATATCAGAAGTGGTTGATAACACAAGATCCGGAGGACAGAAAAATCTATATAAGATGCAATTATGAAGTAAAAAGAAGTCATGAATAAATTTTTTGAAAGAAAATGTGATGAGGTGGACAGACTGTAATGGAATGGTACGAATAAAAGAGTTTTATTTAACAAATTTAAATACCATAGAAATTTTAAATGTCGGTACAGTTTTGGCAAGGCTTTAAGTTGATGTTGTTAAATTGTCATTTATATATTGTAAAAAGGAGTTGTGAACGGGTAATAAAGTGGAGAGAAAGCCTATAGTAAGAAGACAAGAGCTATCCAGCGGTACGTCAGTTTTGGCAGTACGTCAAAACTAAATTAAATTTAGTCAGTCAGGGTGACATTATTGACTGGGATAATTCTCAGGAGGCGAGATGTCAATTTTGACATTAGGAAAAAATAAATGAAATAAAAGGAAGGGACGATTGTTGACCTGGCTGGGGGGTGTTAATGAGTTTAGAGAGTCAAGTGACATTAATTGACTCCACTGGTTGCGTTATTTAAGTAAAAGTCGTTATCGATCCCGTAATAAGTCATTAATCCAGAGATACCTGTTCGTGAGTCGGACCAATAAAGAGAGCGAAGACCAGGAAGCGATCAAGGCAGGTTGGCTGTTTGAAACCCCAACTCCCCGTCGAATCTGGTAGCCGAGGCGAATTAGGAATCATGAATCCCGAGAGCTAAGTCCACAACCTCGTACATTACTCATTATTCCATTACGTATTCTTTCATTAGTATTCAATGTATTAACAGTTAAAAGGGCCCCAAAACCCATATTTTATACATTGTTCTTTAATTTTATTGTTGTTTTTGCCCTTCTTATGTAACATCACATGTATTATCACATTTATCATATGGTACATAAATTATTTTTACTACAACTGCACGACTTAAGAAGTATAAATAGAGTACTCATGTTAGACAAACCATTTTCTAAATTTAAGTTTATTGTAAGAGTATCGTTACAGTATGGACCAGGACAGACTACCACAAAGGGTTTGGAAATGGAAACCTGCTAATAGAAGGAAAAGAGGAAGACCAATAAAGAGTTGGAAAGGGGAATTAATAAAGCTATGCAGAAGAGAGGATTGGAGAAAGATGGTTTTAGAGACAGAGCCTCTTGGAGATTGGGATGCGGAAGATGGCAAAATTAGCTGTATAGAAGCCGCTTATAGATAGATAGAATAAGAGGAAAACTAGTTTGGAGCTAACACCAACTGCAAATTGTTGGTTGTTAATAAAAGTAATTTAACGAGTTTTTCACCAATCTTATCAACCGTACGGCCTAATTTAACAATGGAAATCCAGGTATTACCGAAAGACGTGTCTCGAATTAATTTATTGTGAGAGATGATGTTTGTTATACTTCCCTATAGTTCTTGCAATCTTATGTTTACAGCTATTGTATGACCAGATTTTCAATACGAAATTTTTCATTACGAATACTCCAATTATGACAGGAAACAACAGATAGCTCTGGGAAAAATTCGAGTGAGTAATCAATCAGTTTGTCAGATAAATCTGATAAGCTGTAGTTACCTTTATCTAATCACGAACATCATTCGTAATCTGGTTGATTGAAGTAGTTGATTTTTAAATTCCATTACAAATGGTTCTTAAAACCTGCTGAAGACAAGTGAGTATTTTCTGCTTGATGCCCAATGTATTACTAGTTGTTTAGCTCAATGATGGAAGTGAAATTACTTTTGAATCTGGTAGTATTCTATTTTAGTTTTATTTTACGGCCGAAGTAGTATAAATTGTCATGATAAAATTGGTGCTACGTGATAGAATTGCTATCGTTTCATTAATTAGGTTATACATAGCAATGTATATTTACACCTATTTTATGCACTTACCGATTTTCCTCGTTTGAATATGAGATTGAATACACCGCCCCCCGTTTTGGCCTGGAACTGTTTCCGTTCCTCTTCTTTTCTCAGCGCCATAATGTCACTTGTTGAGAACGCCTGAGTTAATCTCCCAGTACCCTTGGAGACGACGTATATTTCTGTTATCTGATAATCACTCAGTGTTAGTTTCGGATCTAACACCTCATCTAGATTACCTGCAAAAAAGCATAATAGACTTATCTGATAAGTCGCAAATAATCTATTATACTTTACGGGGATAATTGAGCAATACGCGATCGAGCACGTAAATTATGCCAATACTTCCGCCTGGCGGTTGTCTTTCGGGACGTATTGACGATTCAGATAGTCCCGATAAAATAAAGAAATGCGACAATGGTAGCGCTCATTTTCGTACTGAACAAATAATTTTATCTAATGGCTAATATTAAAACTAAAATTATTGTTCGTTATCTTTCGCATACCTCATATGTACGCTTACAAACACGCGTAAAACTTTTGCAATTTAATGACCGATAAAAATGTTATGCGCCGCTCATTACTGACTACAATTTGTAATGAATTTAACGCAATTGATTATAAGCGATTTCATTAGATTGTTATGCAATGCGCATAACTGGAATTGTAAAGGATTTGTCGAATTTTGTAAGCGGATGTATACATATTTATTGTGTAATTGTTTTAAATACTACGTATTTATCGAAAATCTTGGTGTGTCCAATAGTAATAAGTTAGACAGATACTCCCAAACCACACTTACACTCATCGCTGTCTAGTATTTTAAACTTTAATTTTTTAATTTTCCACTGAGCATGGTCGTAATTTTTGGCGAATATGATAATATAATTTTTAGTCTTAGCCTAACATCCGGAACGAAATTCTTTTTTTATTTTGCCTTTCCTAGTAGTAGGAAGTGGCAGATTGACTCTGCCACTTCTCCGCACACTCTTTTTCCTGTTCTCTAATCATTAGGTGTTTTCTTACTCTGTATTCCTGAACATTACCCACTCTAACTACTTCACCAACATTTAATTTCTCATAGATGATTGATATCTCTTTTAATTTCAAAATGATAGGGGTATTACCCCTAATTACACATATATTAAAAGGATTTAGGACGATGCATCGTCCTAAATCCTTTTAATATCTTTATATTCATTAGCCTTTGTACTATTTCAATTTTTTCCTAGTTTGCTTTTCGCTGTAAAGCATATTGGTATAGCATATGATAGAATAGGTACAAATGCGCCTTTATAAATAGTACTCAAGGCCTCTTGTCTAATTCCCCACTTAATTTTTGCTGATCTTGCCAAAATGTTGATGAGTGCATTACATTTTTCACTCGTCGTCAAATTTAAATTTGCTGTCTATACATATACCCAGATATTTTATGTTGTTCAGTTGCTTCAAGACATCATAATTTAGAAATGTATTTAACTCTTTACTCATCAAAAATCGCTTTCTTGTCATTAACATTATTGCACAGGTGTGTATGTGTAAGTGTGCTGCTTCCAAGCACGTGTTTTGACGAGGGTCAAAAAGAGGCGGGCATGTGTCAAGCGTCCATCGTTGGACACATGAAATTCGATGCTAAATGGCCACAGGATGTGTCACATGGCAATGTGACCAACGCTGGAAGATGTTTGACCCATTGCGTAGCTCTGGCTTTACATGTCGTTAGGAATAAGATGGTGGAGAAAATAACAAATGTAGAAATGCTGTCCCTTATATGTGCTTTTCATTTTTTTCCTTGGTGACCTGTCAGTGTTCAAATTTATCAGTGTTCTCCTCATGCATTTTCTTCTAATGTCACCTTAGAATTGGCGGTTTGAAAATGAATTTGCGGACGATATGCGCTATATTTTACATCTCCGTTGTATCTAAATGAATGAAAAGCGCAGAATTTTACAAATTCAAAGATTTATTCATGAGAAAATAATATCACCGTAGAAACGCGAACGAAAAATTGTATCGTTAGAACCAATGAGATTAGATATGCATGAAATGCATAATATTAAAATGTTTCGGATACTGAAATTAGAAATTCAAATCTAGGTGACATAATTATTTTGTTGGTTTTGTTGTTTTCGTTCGCAAAGTACGAGGCGAGGTACCGCCCGCTCGCTGTGTGGGTAATGTCTTGAGGCGGAGACTGAAACGGATTAATTACAAGAATCGTATTTTGTGGGTGTCACGACGGTGTTGCAGTAATTGTATGGATCTGGATTAGTACAAAATTTAATGGAATTACTTATGTAGGGAAATACATATATCCATTCGAGAAAGAAAGAAACAAACCAATTGCTACATAAAAGTCGAATTATTTCCATTAATAATGATTTGAGTAATACTTATTTTATATTAATTAGATTGGTACCCGACACTATTTAAAAGGTGTAAAAGAAAACGTGAGTTTATACATGTAACATATGCTTACGATTCGTTTATTCTCCTGACATGTGCCTTCTCCGCAAATTTTTGTTATCTTTTATCTGTTGATATTTACGACTCATTACCCAGGTGAAACAATCTTATCTTCGCAATTTATTTGGTATTTTAAAGTAGCGTTCTTCAATAGCCTATTGATTTGCCATTTATATTCTTTTCCTGTTCCATTATCTCCCACTTTTCAATAAATATTTTTCCCAAATACTACTACTATTTTGAAAAAAAAATTTTTGGTCTACTGATATATGTAATATCGCAGATAAAACATAGCAGTTGAATATAAAAATTGCCATAGCATTCTAGTAATGATTAAGAAAATATTTTATAACTCCAATGAAGTTGAACTTCATTGTATTGTCCTCATAGACTTCAAGCAAACACAATACACGTTCAGTTGTCGCTACTTATCTATGGGGATGCCAAACTATAGATTTCTAAACAGTTGCCAAAAAGGGAAAAACAAATAAGAAATAGATACATATTTCTTACCAGGATGCCGAAATTCATATTTGACGGGGTCCAAATCTTTCTCTTTGCAAACTTTGTTCATTATATCCTCCAGATAGACGTTTTGGCTCACTCTGGTAACATAGAGTTGATTTCTAGGCAGGTGAACCTTCAATCTGAATGTGCTCTCGAACGGCTGATGTCCGGAGGATGCGCTTTTTGAGGACGGTATACTCTTATTCTTGGGTACTACTCGTATGTGTTGCGTGTCCAGAGCTCCGATGGGTGTATTGGGTTTGTACGGTAGTACTTTATCACTGATACCGGTTGATGGTGCCATTTCTAACGCTTCCAAGATGTGTCCCGAGAGTTGAAGTTGATGGGCGGTGACGATCTGGACGAGAAGATCCATCATTGGTGTACTGAAAGACAAAATGACATCGTTATTACTCGGATATAGCCAATGTGTTCCCTAGTTGAAGAAAGATGTCAGGTATGCAAAATAAAATTTGAAGATAAGGTAATTCTAAAACCAATTACCATTTACATATATGCCTAATTGATTCTACAACTTAGTTTTTGTGGAAAATATCATAAAATTATTTCTCATCAGTTTTCAAAAATGAATAATCTTTTAGCAGCATTAGCAAGTCAGAAAATGTCCGGTTGGATGTGATCGTCGCCATCAATCAAAGACAATACGATGTAGTAACGTAACAAGCGTACGTATTGCTTAGCATATAAATCGTTTAAGAAACTTTATTCTTGAACTCAATAGTTACGCGAATAATTACACACTTAGTTACACACAACCGCATGTAATGATAAAATTATGGCTGAAGGTTTCTGAATGGCTTAATAAACGGAGAGGAAAAAAAGATTATGTAAGTTTGCCCGCTGCTCAGTATTTTGCAATTTGTTAGAACGAAACAAGCACATCATGTGAGGCGCATGCAATTTTCAATGGATACACAATACTATTGTGTTATATCGGAATGTTTATAATTAAAAGGTCGCATGCAATTTTATGCAGGTTTGCTCTTGCTATGGTTGATGAACAATTATTTCGGTCAATTGAGCAACGGTAATGTATTTAGTAATATATGATAATACGAATATTAATTAAGAAAGGAAACAGATACATTAACAGCTTTTATTTAATTTATTGGTAAAACAAAACATGCGTAACAATGGTTAGATGAAGACTGTTGAAGATGTTAGCCCGGCCTACGATCGTTCAACACGTTCATGCCGATGACCATTGCCCCTTCCTTCTTCTTCGCCACCATCGCGTTCCCATTTCCCGCCACGTCGCCATTCCCATCTTTTGATGTGTTCCCCATCTTTTCTTGTGCGCTCTCCTTCATGCCCTTTATCTCTACCACTACTTTCTTCATGATGATCTTGTCTTCGCGCTTCTTCGCCTCTGCCATGTCCTTCTCGTCTCCCGCCATCTTCCTCGTGCCTTCTACCTCCACTCCTACCTTCTTCGCGATTATCTTTCCTTCTATTTTCTTCAACTCTGCCATGTCCGCGTCTACCTTCGCTGCGACCCTCTTCGCGGCTGCCCCATTTTCTACCTATACCTTCCTCCTGACGGTCTCTGCCATATCCATCCCCACCACCTTCTCTTCGGCCTCCTTCTTGTTTATCATCGCCCTCTCTTCTGTGACCTCTTCCTTCTATTTCACCGTGTTCTTCGTAACGTTCTTCATTCTCCCCGCCCCTTCCACCTTCTTCGAGATAGCCTCTTCGATCTTCTCCACCTTCCTCTTCACCTCCCCTTAACCAACTTTCTCCTTCATTACCACCTTCATCTCCGTCCCCTTGCTCTTCTTCAAACCTTTCGTCGTGGGGTCCAATACCTTCTTGGCGACCTCCATCGTACCACCTTCTGCCACCCTCTGCTTCTTGTATTCCACCTTGCCTTTCTCTACGTTCATCACCTTCCTTCCAACCCCCAATACCCAAATCCGCTCTTCCTACGTAATCTCTCCATTCTCGGACATGACTGCGTCCTCCTTCTCGTCTTTCTGCACCATTCAGACCCCCTCCGACACGTCCTCTATCTAGGTAACCGACACCCCATCCTTGTCCACCACCCAAGTTCCAGAAGTTGCTACCCAATCTGCGTCCGTGTTGTTCAACTATGTGTGAATTGGCAATTACGATTAACGATAATAATAATAATAATAGATTTCCGTGCATGATATAGCGTTTTTGTTCACTACTAACGACTGAATTCGACACAAACACACAACATGCCTTATATACCAAGGCACATTCACTAGGGCCGCGTCAAAATCAAGTTTTAAATTAATAATAAGGTTAGAAATTGGTGTGAATATGCTTTAAATTAATAAGCAAGTAAAAGTAAATTGTAACCGGTGTTTACCAGTTGGACTTCAACGCATATAAGCATGCGAGTGGGCCAATTAATTTAATAATATATTATTTACTGGTAAATATCATGGAGAAATATTATGTTTACTGACTATTTATGTATATGAATATTAACTCAAGTTTATTCATAACTAATGAACAGTTTAATTGAGAAACTAAAAAATTTTGTAATTCTAATATAAGTTTTCTACTTTACAGAGTTTTGCCGAGATAATTCTCTAAGTCAAAGAAACATAATAAAAGTACCTGGATCAGTTATATAAAGCTGCAATATTCAACCATTCTTAATTCAAGTAGTAATTTGCGTTTGAAGTTCTCGCGGTGCATTTAAGGTAATGGCAGTCGTCGGCCGATTTCAATGCAGTATGAGAGGCTTGAGAATCGCGGAACTTCAAAAGGAGATTCCTTTAAAGATATACTGAAAGGCATTTTATTTAGAGGGAGAATCAAGCGGAAATGAATACTGGAAAGAAAGTTATAGTTAATTTCAGTGAGTTCCCTTTATGTGGAGTCTTTTCATTCAATACATTCGTTAACTTTCACATTGTAATTGATCGTTTCATGAAATTTGTGTTGTTTATACATATTATATGTAGAGTGTGGAAATTAAGTAACGCATAAATTCAGTAATTCCGTTGGTATTAATTTTTTGGAAAAAATAGAAATTTATTATCTGCTCAATTCAAAGTTAGTAATAAAGATGCCTCGTGAGGAAAACATTGTAATAAAGAGAAAGTAAATTGATTAACAAAAAAAAACTCAAACAATAACATTAAACACAAAAATAAACATAGAAATAACGGTTTTTAAATTACATTTACACTAAATGTTCAAAGTGACAACTCTTTACCATCTGGCAATACCCAAGACGATTACATAGTTCATTTCTCACATTCACGATGGTTTGAGGTGATATTAACCTAATCTCATGTTGAATTCTTTGCTTGAGATCCTTTAAAATATCGGGTCCATAGTTGTACACTTTCCCTTTTAAGTACCCCCATAAAAAGAAGTCTAATGGCGTTATGTCAGAAGACCTATCCGGCCATTCCATCGGACCTCCTCTCCCTATTCATCTTCCTGGTAGAACTTGGTCCAAGTGGCCTCGCACATTAATTGCGTAATGAGGCGTAGCGCCATCTTGTTGTAACCAAATGGTATTATTTGTTAGGTCAGGGTTATTTGCATTGGGGAATAGTGCAGCTACTGCAGGGAACAATTCCAACTGTAAAAATTGCAGGTATCTATCCCCACCCAAATTGTTTCCAAAAAAGAATGGACCTAGAATTCTGTCACCAATAATTCCTGCCCAAGCCTTAACGTTTCGATGATATTGGGTATGAATTTCCTGCATCCAATTGGGATTTTCCCTAGCCCAATATCTACAATTCTGTCTATCGACCGTTCAATCAAAAAAAAAAACGAAACACGTTGGGAAAACATTGGATCGCGAAGACAAATTTGCATCATTTGTTCACAAAATTCTTGCCTACGATTAACGTCATTTTCTATAAACTTATGAATCAATTGCAGCTTATATGAGTGGAATGTTTGAACTTTCAAAAGTTTTAGAACTTATGTGCAGCTTATATTGTGGTCCAAAGCAATGCTTCTATTAGTTGAATGAGGATTGTTTTCAATTTCTAGTAGCACATCAAGTTGTGCATCTTCATTTAATGTCGCCGGAAGTCCGGTGTTTGGAAGATTGTTTACAACGCCATGTTCCCAAATTTTTTTTTCCATCCTACTAATTGTTGATTGATTTATGGGCTGATCCGGGTATTTCTCTCTATAAAGTTGACACACCTCTTGATGTGTTCTAGCTCTGTCGCCATAGCCATTAGCACATTAATTATCCGTTTTTCGCTCAATTGCACCACTTTTATTAACAAGATAGTTTTTCTAGTTTAGAAAAAGCAAAATAATAACACTTATTTTATTGACATTTGCTCAATTACATAGATTTTCCCAATTTAATAAATTTTTAATATTTGAACATTAGGACTGTTTTTCTCGTTTTTTTTTTTTTCAAATATAACATTAAAAATTTAATACCGTTGAAAACGAATTAAAAAGGACCACCAAAATCAATAATAGAAAATACAGGTTGTCATTTAAAAAAGTCGATGACGTCATAACATCGACAAAACAAATGACAAAACTGTGAAAACTGAAAATAGGCTGCAAATATTTGCTGATGTTAAAATCACTATAACCCTTCGAGACTTTTTCCAAAAAATTAATATCAACTAAATTTATGCGTTACTTAATTTCCACAGTGTATATAAAGGTATAATTTTTTTATGTTACAATTTTGAATTTGTTGTGGAATAAACTTAATAACATCTGCATTTGTGATTTATTGTTGATAATCACTGTTGATAGTAGATTTCCTATACTTGTTTTACAATTTTGCTGTGTGTTGAAGGTTAAAGTCGATATTTCCCTGTTTAAGATTCAACTTTCAGTCAAACTTAATTTTTAACATATAGTTTCCGGAAGTGTAGCGCAGGATATTGAAACGAGAACAGAACAATATAAAAGATGGACCAGAGAAGCAGGAGATATATATAGGAGATAATATTTTGGAAATGATCATGAACAGGCACGTTTCTTTCCACTTATTAATTAATTTTGCACGAACTAGTGTTGTTCTCATAACAGCACATTACAAATTCCTAAGTAGAAACTTAAAACCACAATAGAAAAATATAAGTATTAAGATACTAACGTTCGTAACATAAGCCTTGTGCCCATTACTACAAGTACAATTAACAGAATTGTTCAAATAAGAAGGTAAATATATACCTACATACCTTTTACTCTATTACCTTTATATTTATCTATCCAGAAATGTAATGTTCAAAGAAATGACACTACTCCGTACCTCAGTCTGTAGTAGACCCCGTATAATACATTGGTTTTAAAATACTTGGACTGCAACGCCTTAGGTGATAAAAAGAATAACAAGTTATTGTTAATTTATTATAATTATGAAATGTAACTATTTACCCTAATTAAACAGAAATAATAATAACCATATTCATAATTTGTACATATGCTGCAATTTTTATGGTGAGTGTTAAATATCTCTAACGTTTAACGTTGGTGGAATTGCTTTACAATTATGTATTGATGATACATACTTATGATCAGTTAAGCGACTATATATTTTATCTGAATCACTATTAGGTAGTTTATGGAGTGGTACACGGAGTAATCATATTATCTGTATTAACAATGCTTTGTACATACCTGATAGTAGTGCAGACAAAATATATTATGTATTGATGATATATATTTAGTTATTATCAATTAAGAGACTTTATGTTTTATGTATATCAATATTAAATAGTTTATCGAGTGGTACACGGGCTAATCATATTATGTAGGAGGGTGGTATGATAAATACCTGTGTTCAGAAAAACAACGCAATTGCTTTGCATATGTTATATTTATTTTCCGTCATAATCTCCTTCTAGCTCTATACACTTAGTCCAACACTGTTCTAAGCCATACAAACAATAAGAGTGGTGAAACTCTGCAAACTACGTCTCTGTTTCCGCAATGACATCTTATTCGAAGTAAACCGCTTTGACCAAGCCATTTTTTCATATTAAGAAAAAGATAAAAAACAGAGGGCCAAATCTGGAGTATATATTGGATGAGGTAACACTTCGTATCATAACTGACCCAGTTTTGCTGTCGCAATTGCCGATGAGTGGGTCGGGGCGTTATCATGGTGAAAGAGAATTTTTTTCTTCGCTAGGTGTGGCCTTTCCCTCTTTACTTCAGCGTCGAATCAGTCCAGTAAATTAGTATTGCACTGACCCGTGATCGTTCTGTCTTTAACCAAATAATCTATTAAGATGGTACCTTGCGAATCCCAAAAAATCTTCTCTGTAACTTTTCCAGCTGATGGTATCGTCTTTGACTTCTTTGGTGCACGTTTGCCCCGAGAAACCAACTGTGCCGACTGAACTTTGGTTTCCGGCGTGTAGTGTTAAATCCATGTCTCATCAACGGTCAAAGTCACACATACTACGCTTAAACATGGCCAAAGATTGCGTTGAAGTTGTCGCGCATCCCATTTCTGATCAATTGTCAGCAAACACGGCAGCCATCTCGCGGATAGCTTTCTCATACCCAATTTCTCGAGCCGGATATTTTGTACACGTTCAATTGAGATGTTTGCCATCTTAGCAATCTCTCTTACCTTCATCGGGCGGTCTGCTAATACGATATTATGCACTTTATTGACCATATTGTCCGTAGTCACCTTAACAGGACGACCTGCTAGTCATCGATGGTACATGATTCTTATAAACCGCTTGCAACTTATCATTGATATCCCATAAAAAAAAGAAATCTAATTGCTGAGAGATATTGTTCTTTTTCCACGATTGCAAAAATACATACACTTATTCAGGTTCAGCAGCTATAAAAAGTAAGGTAGTCGATGAATCTTTCCGAAATTTTGAAAGATGTCGACTAAAGAATACTACTCACAGTTGGTAAGGCAGATTTTCACACACAGTGCTATCTGTCGTCAGACACGGTATTTATCATACCACCCTCGTATAGTATCAACAGCACTTCGTACCTGATAGTGATACAGGGAACATGTAAAGTCCCTTTACTGGTTGTGATATTTTAAAATTAATAATCTTTATTTTGTACTAGGACATGGTATTACCGTTTCTGTCAACTTCACTCCTGTGATCTGCCCTTCATACCACCGTTTGAGTGTTTGGTTTTTGTGTTTTGGCTAACTTGGCCAGATGTTCTGGCCCCATTCTATCAACATGGTCTGCCCAGCGACGGCATCGTATCCTTATCCATCTGATTACGTCTCGGACAAATAGTTCCTGCAATGTATTTTCATTGGGTATTCTGTCCCTGAGTGTGATGCTCCCTGTGGTTCTTAATATCTTTATCGCTGTTGTTCTCTTCTTTTCGTTCCCGATGTTTCAGCTATAGATTCAGCGGCATAGACATGGGTCTTACGCAGATTTTGTATATTCGTACTTTACTATCGGCCTTCACGTATTTGTTCTGCCATATTATACCTCTCAAATAACTTGATATTCTAGTTGACTTGTTCATTTGGTGATTTACTTCGTGCATGGTATTTCTATCGTTCGATATTTCAATTCCTATAGGTATAGCTAAATTTATTCACTTGGGTTATTATATGTTCAGCTTGCATCTAATGGGATTTTTGAATATTACCCTCGACTGTGTCTTTCTGCACGATGTTAGCATGTTGTGCTTTCCTGTGGGCTGAGTTTGCAGAGTAGGCGTTGTAAGTCATCTTCCGTTTCAGCTGTGGTGTATCTATATTTATGTATATATCTTAACAACATATAGGCGTGCCAATGAAAGAATCCTTAGATGTGCGAAGATAAATTTACACTAATTTGTATGTTTCGCGGCTACAATTGGTATGGAGATTTATGATGTTTTGTGCCGAAAAATTTGTTTGGCTGCTGATGGCGAGCCCCACAAAGTTAAGCCGTAATGGATTCGGGATTGGTTGTCGAAGTAGTAAAGTAGTGTGAAGACAGATTTGCACGGAACATCTCACAAGTTTAGGGCAGTGTTCCATCCATAGTAAGTTATCTCCTATTAAGAGTCCCGACATTTTCAGGTCCTGACTTTGATTCAATGAATGTCTGCTCATTCCTAAAATACAATTTTGATAATGCCTGTGTATAAGGAAGTTAAAAAATTAAAGTTTTTCAAAAAATCTTTATTGAATAAACATTTATTTCACAGAAATATTGTATATACAACAGAGAATATGCATATATCAACAATAATGGCGCGATTGGGAAGAAAGATCTAACAACTCATTCTAACAATGAAAGCAGATATTTGGATCTACCATCTACCTCCGTGACCCCCTTCTTCACCACCGCGGCCTCCTTCATAGCCGCCTCCTCCATGTCCATAAACAGCGGGATGGACGGCATGTCCCTTCCTGATCACTCTGGCGTTGAAACCGTTCTTGCCATCGGCTTCGTACTGCACAATACGACGGGTACCGTCTGGTTCTATTAGGGAGTATTCGCCTATGACACGATCGCCATGACGCTCTTCCCTCTGCTGCTTGTGATCACCAGTATGGCCATCCTGGACTGCATAGTCGAAAGCGTATTTTGGAGGGGAATAGTAATCGAAGACCCTGCCGTGTCCGCCTTCTCCTCCACCGCCACCAGCTACACGTCCTATTCCTCCTTGGCCACCGTCAAGTCCTCCTTCAGCTCCTCGTCCACCTTCCCAACCGCGCCCGGCCCAAGAACTTGCGGCGTATGACAAGTGAATCATGAAGGCAATTAAGATGATTCGGTGCATGGCTGGATGATGTTTGTATTACTGCTGGTAGGTGAATACTGACTTAAACCGCCACAAAATACCCCTTATATACCCAATTACTTCTATAGTTTATACTACTGAAAACAGCTTTATCCACTTAATGTAAGTGTATTTCGCAATACGTTTGTTACACCCAAATTGTTTTAATTAATAGTTAATATGAACGCAAATCTGGGTAATACACACGATAAATATGCATATACATGATATGTAAATATATATTTCGCACATGCACACAAAATGTTCGATAAAAGTACAGTAGAAGTAGGTAATATATTCGACTAAATCATAAATTATACGCCATTCACTTTGCTGTACAAGAATTCCTACTGATTATCTTTTAAAATACATATTCCGAACAAGTTCATTCACACAAATGATGCAAAACCATAAGTATATTTCTATAGTACACCGTTTACAATTGGTTACATACAGTGGCGTGTTGGTTGGTTGTTAAAGTATTTCAGAACTTGGTAGTCAGTTAATAAAATAATTCAAAGATAGGGAGCCGGCATTTAATTTTTTTTTTATTCAACAACTAGGTGGTTCAAATTCTTTAAAACGCTTCTTATTCTGACGATGCACACTGAAAAAAGTCCTGGTAAAATCACAACACTTTACTTCAATCAGTATGTAAATTTTACAAATTCCATTATGCATTTTAACTTTTACTTCTTCGGTGTAACAAAATTACAGGTAACTCTTAAAAATACCTGTAAATGGGAATAACATATCGGAAAATGTAAAATAAATACTTTATTGGTAAAGATGGCAAGGACTGTGGGGCAGCACAATAAACACACTTTTCGGATTAGTCCTCCCGCACAAAGCAATTCGGGACTACACGTGTTTCGGGAATACGTGGATTCCCATTATCAAGTCGAATAACCGAATTCGGTTATTCGAATAACCGAATTCGGTAAAAACATTAACTATTTTTGGTAAATTTTATCTGTATTTTTACAACTAAAATTTATTAGGCCAGTAAACACGATCACTGTTTATGTAACTTTACATTGTGATTTTACATACCTCTTCAACTAGCATCGTCACGTGTTATATGTGATTTTGCAAATTGTTTGTAAAATTACAAAGAGTATGTGAAATTTACAAGATTATTGTTGGTCATTGCTCCACAACCATGAGTATGCAAAATCACATCAAAACTTTTTTCAGTGCAGTGCTATGTAGAAAAAAATCTTCTTGTTTCAAAATTTTCCAAAACTACTTATTTACCATTGTTCCAATCACAGAGTACAGTTAGCACTTGTCGATTCAGTTGGTGGTATAAAGCAGACAAATCATTTTAAAATACTTTTAGATAAACTGTATACAATTTATCATCAATCAGAAATAAAAATCAGCTTAGATCAGGCCTTCCTCCCGGCCCCAAACATTTACCTATTTCTAATACAAAAACTAATTCTAAAAATACCAAATTCTTGTAGAAATTGCAACATGAAACTCCGCTGTATTGCAAGATAGGGCCTCTCCTTTAATAGAACAGCTATCCTTCTTTCGAACTTTCACCTATAGCATGAGTTCAATATTGAGATCATTAAAATTGGACCATGATGAGTATTGGGCCGCGTGTATTTTGCGATCTCTTACTGCATGCCCTAGCTTTGTACTAACATTTTGCCCAGACTGTATGCCATGGAGAATGATAATATCGATTGTGACAACGAAAACTATAGTAACTCAAAAATTATAGTTGCGGGGAAAATTGCATTCAATCTTCGAATGTTAATAAAGAATCAATCAATTGTTTAATATTATTGAAAACTGTTGAGGGTATTAATTTTGATAAATAATTGTTTATTGAACCTAAACTTTTCTCATTGCTGTGTTGTATTTTGGGCCTTACCTGAGTTGCTATGGTGTTCATTAGAATTTCTTTAGTAAATAGGAGGTACTATTTAAAACGATTTTTATTTTATGCCAAGAAATATTACATTAATGTGGTACATCAGTTGATTTAACAAGAAAATTTATAATTTTCATCTTCGTTCGGAAGATCTCCATCAGAAATGGTTTCATTTTGTTTCTCGTTAATTACTGCTCTTTTGGAGTTTTTAGGTCTTTGCCCGAAAATCTTTGACCGCAATCAATTATTTTTGAAGAAAGGATTTCATAAAATCCATAATCCATAGACAGGGCGAAGTGACAACAGGCCTTGTAATTTCTTTTTTCTAACGGCAAACATTGAGAATACGGCTCTGACAAGAGTTCGATTTCCGAATTTGACGGCCAACCTCGTACATCTTCTCGCGCATCCTCAAATTATACTTCGTTCTGTTTGATATCATTGTTATTACAATCACTAACAATATGTACCTTTGAATAGCTTCTCTATGTTTATCAACTACGAACACTATATTAACATAGGATATTTCTGTTTGAAAATTTTCTGTATAGGTGTGAATCCAGGCTGAAACTTTCTGATGAGTCACGCTTAAACTAAAATAGTGGGTATCAATCTAGTACATATTTGCTTATAATGTATTCCTTCGAGAAAAATAATACATACTTATTTTTTTCGTTATTCGAAATTGTTATCACCATTATTTTGAAAATATACCTATGTAGGTATTTTTTATTGGAAAAAAATATATATACATACATAACTAACTATTTTATTCTGTCTATCCGTTTGTTCTATCGAGTTATATGGGAAGATTGTCAAAAAAATACCGATTTTTATCAATATTTACTATCATTTATACGCGTGAATTTAGCGCTATCTCCGACACTACACAAAAATTACTAGAGAAATTATCAATTGCTCATAATATTATTATTCTCTCTCTTTTTAATCCAATCGCGCGCCCAACATCTAGAATTCTTTTTCATTGTCTTGAAATAATTAATGAACAAGACGCAATTTCCTTGTTTTCCATTTTTGATACCATTTCTAGCATGAGCTTAATATACTCAACACTACAGAAGCGGTGACATTTATATCTTGGAAACAACTCATAAGATACATACTCCGATCGATGTGGAAACACCGAAACATTGGCGCAGAGTTTCACGGCTTAAAAGTTTCGTGTCACATGAAATTTCTTCAATCATGACAAATATTTTGCTCTACAGTGGATATGCAGCCGACTTAAATAAATCATGAGTTAAAAAAATCATGAATTTCTTGTGCCATCGTGGTTACGAAATTTTTTAAAGGAAATTCTGCATCCCTATCCAATTTTTTTACTATCGTAACTCAAAAACCAATTTTTGGGAGTTAGTTTGGGAGTTTTTGGGAGGCGATATGATGCTCCAAACATTTTAGCTGCAGTTAGTTGCATAGTTACGAAGCATATAACATTCTTTTTGCCGATGCATTCTTTATCCCTAAAGCGATAACAAATAAATTCATTAACAAAAGCTCCGTGTTGACATATATGGGTTAGGAATGCTAATAAAGTTATACTGATCGATTCCACCTTCCGTTTACATCTATTTTTATTAGTACGCACTCTTTCTACTCTAAATTATCCTGGTGTAATTATTGTTAGGCAATAAAGATTATTATAATCACATACATATGTATATTGTAAATATGTATATGTAGCATCTGTCATATAAGTCATGTGAATCATGTTTATCGAGACTATACGTAATCAGATAATCGGTACCCCACTCCAGGAGGGGATTGTAGAATATTGTATGGAGGAAATGGAATGTTCAACACATGAACCCGTGTGTATAAATTCTGGTTTTCATGTTACAACAGACATTCACTTCGTACAACCGCATAAACCATTATTATTTCTTCGAAATGTATCGATTCTGTTATACCGTAGTTTAAGTGTAGCCCGAGAAGACAATGGAATGCAATCATAACGATGTCCTGTAATTACCGACACCGGTCGAAGGATTGCGGAAGAACGGAAATAAACACAGCGGCGGTATTCCAGCTAATATTCCGAAGAATGGAGACCTGTCTTAGAAACTGGCGCATAACTGATTGACAGATGCAACATTAAAAAACCGCTGTAATGGCAGTATGCGGCTGTAACAATAACAGTTCCTACGAGTACTCAAGATGTTCCGGTTGCTTACCTTCGTTCGACGGACATCTTAACCGATCGCCCGGTGGGCAGATGAACTGTTAGATCCATAGCCCCAGCTAGCATATCAGGCGGCGTGTCTTCCGTGATATGCATCATTGCTACGGCACTCCCGGGTGATCTAGAACAAATTATGCACAATAAGTTGATTATTCTGGGGCTACGCGAACTGATATAGGTGATTAGGTAACAATTCGGATGAGAACTCAAAAGACAATGCGAGGGTAAGACACAAAAATTAGCGGCAATATTTTTAGCAATTTCAAGAACAATCCAAATTTATTCTGCGCAATTGAAGTACCTAAATATATTTTCACATGTGTATGCACTTGAATTTATTTCGACAACGAGGAAGATGAAGAGTGATTGATTCTGTAATTTCAAAAATATATAAATAGAATCGGAAAGAAAATGTGAATACAACGATATGTCGGCGTTATGACATCTGTAAAGATAACTTTTAAAATAGATCAGAGTTTTTACGATGTTGCATAATGTTTAACGATCATTTTATCAATAATAGCAATAATTATACATCAAAAAATGATACACGAAATACTAAAACATTAATTAGATTAAACTATAAAATCGACTGCCATATATTAACTTAGTTTATGTATGTACTTTACAGTATTAGAATCAGAATTTTCTATTAATTATACAGATATAAAAAGTGTAGCGGGTCAAAAGAAACCAACCGACATAAATAACCAAATAAACATAATGTAGCTGAAAGCAAACTTGTAAAGGAACAAATTTTACTGTGCCATGGCATTCACTTCACTAGCTATTTTCACCCCGTAGCAACAGATATCATAGCAAATTTCCCGAGGTGCCACATTCAATTTCCCATTCCAATAAAGGAATAACACTGTTTTTAAGTCTGGATGGAATAGTAACAGCTGCAATCCAAGAACTCGAAGAATACATATGTAGGTGATATTTTAACAAATTTAATAAATTTATCTTCCACCATTGGGGTATTTCCTACAGTGCTGGACACATCTGTAATAGTGAGTATACATAAAAAGGTTGACACAATTAACTTCTGTAATTTCTAAACTACTGCAAAAGTTGCATATTGGACCGACTGAAATGCTTCAGATATAAATACATTATTTTTCCTAGAGAATATGCTTTCATGAAGAGAAGCTCGACATCCACAGCGCTTACGTAGAATTTTATAATAAGATACTGCAACAGATTGAAGGACGAACAGCAACTTTTGGCATCTTTTGTGACCTACAAAGAAGCCTTTCAATGTGTTCAGCACAATAAACTGTTATGCAAATCAAGGTCGCAATCTCTTATCGACAACATCTCATTGCCTACCGGTAGCAAGTGGAGTCCCGCAGAGTTCTATGATTGGACCGGTATTATTTAGGCTTTGTTCCAACTGGACTCGTTGACTGTCAAATGGACTTCAGACGCATGCGCATTGCACAACTTGCACGACAAAGGTGTTTATTGTAATAGATTTATACAATGCGCATGCCTCCGACGTCCATCTAACACTTAGTGGGTCCAGTACTACGCTTTTATCTGTACATTAATGATATTGCATTGTATCTATCTGACGCCTATCTTATTATGAACGCAGATGACATCTTGTTTGTAACACATAAATTTGGTCTTAAAACAGATTTGGCTAATAATTTGTTGGAAATACCATACACATGGTTTACGGAAAACAACCTAGCTATGAGACTAAAACAAAATTTTTCATACCAGAAAAAGGTGGATAGAGAAATAATCACTGGATGATCATTCTTTGTCCCAAAGTCAATATACAAAATTTTTAGGTGCGACCATTTGGAAGGAACATTGCGATATCTTGGAGTGAGTGAAGTGAGGGTATTTTTGTTTTAATTTTACTAGTTTAAGTCTTGTAAATTTCGGAATTAAGAGTTTCAGTAAGATATGTGCAAGGATATACATTGAAAGAATTTAAAATATCACTGAAGAACCTATTCGACCCCTCGCTCTTGTCACTAATTCAGCCTATGCTGTTTACATGTTCGGTGTATGAATTTATGCAAACTGCATAGCCCGTAGGTAATTCTATCTGGCGGATAGTCTAATCTAAAGTAGAGTTCTATGCTGGCAAGATTAGTTAAAATTGTCACGTATTGATTGAAGAAAAGTTAAATGCTAAAGTAGCAATATTTAATTCAAAAGTAATGATTTTTTCGTTCAGTTGGAATATACGGATTATATAGTTTTTGATTACTTTTCTCTTCTGAAGCGTAAAGAAAATGCTTTTCTAGATATACACATTTCAGTACTGCGAGTGTGGACGATGTGTTAGATCCCAAATACAGGCAACCCAATAAACTTGCATATGCGCTTTTTAACTAATATTAATTAGGTAAAAAACCATGAATAATTTATGTAAATTATTATCAATGTGCTTTGAGCTAAATGCGTTGAGTGCATAATATGTGTGCCACAACCTGCAACGAACGATACATACGTATGCATATCAAGGAAACTGAAT
Source organism: Osmoderma eremita (assembly GCA_031763485.1). Lineage (NCBI taxonomy): Eukaryota > Metazoa > Arthropoda > Insecta > Coleoptera > Scarabaeidae > Osmoderma > Osmoderma eremita. The sequence continues at coordinate 104,867 of JARFOC010000215.1, read as the reverse complement.
AACTTATTTAAATATAACGTTAAGTCTGGTGGCAATGAGATAACATTTCCCGTTACGTGAATTGAATGTTACAACAAACTACCGTTGATTAGATTATTGCGCTAAATCAATGCACGCGTATTCTATGGTTACTACAAATTTTCCAGAATTAACTTGGGCTAACAGAGATTTTTTTATAATTAAGAACATCTTGCGGTTTATACTCATAAAGTGAATCTTCAAAATTTATGTGTGTATATAGACCTTGAAACAAAAATTCGGAGTATACACTGTTATCGTTTTTTTTACATCGGAATGTTTCCTTGGAGTTAAAAACCAATGTCTGCGCCACTTACTGCAAACCTTGACCTTAATAGTAAAAAAATGTCCACACAGAATCCGTCTCGTATTCGTAAGTTTTTTTTTATTCGTGAAATAATTGAGAACTCATTAAATTCAAGGGCATTTAATAATGAACAGGCAAACAATTCTGCTCTACGATAGCTACAGCTGCGGACGAAGATCCTGTGAAAAGAACGATGAGTTGGCGACAATTTATGGAAGTGCAGCTTGAATTTAAAATTCAATTTCGTGCAAATGACGTGTTCGCGGTGTTGAATTGCACTACCCTCTTCGTTATTGTATGATTCATGTTTAGCATACCGAGTGCACCTGCTCGTGCTGCGCATACTACTGTTTACTGAGCTTATCCCCAACTGGCAAGAATTCACTCTGTATATCGAGTTGATCGCCTTGATTCTTCTAGATTATAGAATCCAGACGATGTACTCTTGTGTACGGTGTTACACTGTCTTTCGACATTTTAAATACGTCACTATCTCGACAATTTAACGAAAGAAAATCAACATATATCCTACCGCCTAATGTTCTTGTTGAAAATTTCGCGATAAACAATAAATATTGCATTGCCAACTTCTTTTTCTTTCTTGCTTTCTCGTGTTAGGATCATCTAAAATCAAATTATTTCATTCCAATTCCGGACCAAGTTGTTTATATTTTCATTAATGTGTGCTGGAAAATTCTTGAATTTGTCGGTACAAAAAATTAATAAACTATAGTATCCTTTAAAATAGATCTGTTTGGAATGTGATAGCGACGTAATCTGGTGCCGTTGTTGAAGTTTCACACTCGTTGCATCGTAAACGCATAACTAGTTGCCTACTATGTCGCTAATGCATTGACAATTTACTTTTTAACGTTACACATAGGAAAAATGTATGTGTAATGAAAAAAAAGATCCGTAATGTGTGATAATTGGTTTGAATACACTTCCCATGCGACGGCCTTTTTTCTGTCCCTTCCATTTGCTGTTCTTTCCTTCTAGGGTAATGTAGAAGCTTTTATTATGTAAAATGAATTCAATAATCTTTGTTAGTTGGCAGTCTCTAGTTGTGTTGTATACTTTGGGAATAAATTTTCTGTGAATGACAGTGTCATATCTAGCAGATATGTATGTTGGATAATAAATGCGTATTATTATTAATATTATTGCATTTGTCAACACCATATAATGTCTGAATGTCACCACAAGGTTACCAACTCATGTATGCGATCTGTGTATGGTCAAATCAATTTGATACGTGACTAATCCATTTCAACAATAGTATTGACAGGTATTCTCATAAAAAATTAATATTACTACTTTACATTCTCCACACTTTGGAAGAAAATAAATATTGACACGTGTACAAGGTCATGCATGCAAAAATGCTAAAAGCTGGTCTTACTTAGCTAATTTACATACAAAATATACATAGTTTAATATTACTGGTGACCACACACTGATTCATAGCTTGCTTCAGTGACATAAAACATGTACGCACATTAGAATAACTAAAAGAAGCAATCAATGCGATTAGTGGAATTTATTTCTTTACCTAGCAACTTCCCCCATAACTTCTGCACAGTTATCAACGGCACCATCGCAATTAGTGCTATATATTTATAGTTAACTCAAACCTAATGGTCTTATATTTATATTAATATTTATATTATCACAGAAATATGTACATATACAAAATTGCTGGCGTGTTGCGTAGTCTCTATAATAACTTAGAGGTAGATTGGATATAAAATGTAAAATAATTTTTTGTTTTGTGCCTCATCCAGTGTATTAATATTTACTTCAAGGTTAACCACCGTGCAAGGCCGATAGAAATCGCTTAATAGTGTTGTTTTATTTTTTCAATAATCGGGATGCTTAATGGATTAAAATTATTATGTTTACACCACACATTAGTATAAAGATCAGGAGAATAAATGAGACTCCAAGGGGAATATTTCTTGATTATTGCGTGCAAGGGAACTACCCGCTGTTTTTATGGTTTTAATACGGCAGAGGGAAATGGTAAATTATGATCTTAAACAAAAAATAGCTTTGGATGAAAGATCCAATAAATTAGTTAAATAATTATATATAATAACGATGGTAATGTTTTTCAATAACTAAAATTTAAACCATAATTATACATTTTCTTCAGTAGCAAACATCAAATTATTCATAAAAAAGAAATAGATCACGTTTTAACTCAACGCATATAACTCAATATCCTATGTTATCTAGAGAAACGGTGTGTATTTTAGCTGTAGCCAAACATTTTGAAGCATCCTACAGTTCCCTATACAAAACCCTGAAATTATTCATTCATAAGTCTTACAAAATATCAAACTAGCAAGAGCGTTTTGGGGGAAGATAAACTAAAGAGAACAGATTTTTGCGAAACAATGTTCAATTTCTTAAGTGAAAAGGGAGAAATTTTGAATAAAATACTTTTACTGATGAAGCTACATTTACCATAAATGGTGAGATCAACTCCCAGCACTTCCGGTATGTATCCTACATTTAATCATTGAAAAATCCTAATGTCCCTTTTTATTAATCCATTAGTTATTGATCTCGTACAAATTCTCATGCTCAAAACCTGACACAAACGCAGTACCCTCAAAAATTCAATGTATGGATTGGAATAATTAGCATTGGACTTATTTACCCACTTTTTATTGACGGAAACCTTACTGCGGCAACATTTCTGGATCTGTTGCGACACGACATTATTCCATCAATTGAGATGCTGAATGTTGATGAAACTTGGTGCCAAATGGTTGGGGCTTCGTCACATTCTACTAATGCCGTCGGGAATTTTTTGAGTTACGTATTTCAAAGACGCTGGATTGGCAGGTTTGACCCCATACCATGGCTTCCAAGTTTACCCCATTTGTCTCCAAACGATTACTTTCTTTGGGGTTATCTACCTCAAAAGCAGAATTTATAGTAACGTGCAAATACGTAACTCGGACGAACTGAAAGACCGTATACGTACTGAATGTGATGGAATGAACCCAGAATTCATTAGCAATACTCTGCGTTGCTATCAAGAACGCTTTGCTTAAATTTAAGCAGTTTCGTAGCAGAATTAAAAAGTTTCATGTATATTGGAAGGTTAATTTTTTCGGTACAAAAAAGAAATAAATTAGATCTTTTAAAATAGATCTCTTACGAACGTAATAGCACTGGCAACCCAGGGTTTTGCGAGGAGTTCTCAGTATGGTTTCACGCTCCTCTAATCGTAAACGTATAACTGGTTGCATATTATGTCGCTAATACATTGAGAATTTTCTTTTTAAACTTACACATAGGAAAAATATATGTGTAATAAAGAAAAAAGAACCCGATATACAAGAGTAATACCAAAGTTAGCGGACGAGTTCGTTGTCATCAAATAGCAGTTGGCGTGGATGCGTGCAAATGGGAGAATAGTGTCAGGAGCCTGCCTGCCTGCTTGTGCATGACATTGCGTCGCTGTCGGTTGGAGAGAAATGCGCTGTTAATTTATTGGTCTCGTTGCGAAACGGAGTCTCGTCTGTTATTCAGGTTGCCGATAAACTGGTCCACGACCGAATGGCTGCTTGTTAAACTACCAGCGTCCTTCTTTATCGTAATTTATACGTTCGCTTTTTTAATTCCTTTCGAGAGTAATTAAACGTTAGGCAAGTGTAATGCAATATGTCACTTACCATGCAATAACGTATTTTACTTTAATTTATACAGCGGGATCGATAATTCCCGAGAACCACGTAACGAGAAATGCAGTTATATTAGTTGGTGACATTGCTTGTGGAGCTAAATTGGATTTGAAGTTAGGAATTACAGGAAGAAACCAGTGGTATAACCCTATTTTCTGTATACTAAGGTGACGATTTTGAATTAAATTAAAATTATAGAACTTTTTTTTCAAAAATAAGTCAAAGCAACATTAAAATATAATAATAAACATTAAAATAGAAGGATCGTTTTTACTTGGCCAAATGGCATGATATAACAACAGATAACTTGGCCTAAAATTTTATGGTTAAAATATTGAAATGTATTTAACAACTTACCTACAAATAAACAATTTTAATTATAAAGTGCTCTAAAATTATTACATGAGAAAAGCGAGAACACTGCTGTAAATATTAATAAACAGTAAGATAGATGACATGTACAGTGTTATAGGCAATAATGAAATTATTATTGCCAACACATATTAAAACTAACGAAATCAACCTTAAAACAAAAAATGACTAAATTAACTAATCACGTGATTCTCGAGAAATTGTTGCTCTCTCTGTGTATGCATAGATATATAGTGTGGAAATTATGTAACGTATAAATTCAGTAATTCCGTTGATGTTAATTTTTTGGAAACAATAGAAATTTTTATCTGCTCAATACAAAGTTATATATTGTAGATCATCTGGGTTAATTGAATACGCGCAAGACTGCCACCTATACCATTATTATTTGAAATTTAGCATTAGAGATTCCATTAATATTCCAGGCTCAACCGGTAAAGACGGTCTCTGTTTGGTGGGGAGTAAGGGTAATATGAGTCCAGCCAGCGACAAGAAATAATGTTACTAAATCAAAAAAATACTTCATTGTTTTATAACTTGTAAATTAACACAAACTATTATACATCACACAACACTACACAACAGAAGGGTTTTGGACTAGTTTTACGCACCACATCACGAATCTACCAGACGAAGAACGACACGCCAGTAGAATTCATCGACTCCAAGTTGCTACCACAGAATCACGAGGGCGCTCAAAAAGGCCACATCTGCAGTATAGTGGATAAATCGTTCGACAATGCAATTACATCACAGTACAGTACAGTAATAATGGATTGCCGTGGTGATGATGACAGGGATATTGGATGGTTGCGAGAGTAACGGGGAAAAAGAAAATAAACAAATTGTAAAAGTCGGAAAAAGTAAAGTTCGTGAGCAGAAATAAAGAGAAAATAGTAAGAAAATGAGTGATAAGAAGGAGTGATTAGGAAAGTGAGGTGAAGGAAGTATTGGAAGGAGGAAAAGAAGTGACGAGGGTGTAGAGAAGAGAGAAGTGGGTGGAACACATAAACATACATACACAGGTTATATTTTATAAGGTATTTGATATTAATTCATTCGTTAAATTATATGTGCGTATTATTGGTAAAATAACATTTCGAAATTATGTTTTCAAACACATCTTTAGGTTTCTTGATATAATTTAGATAAATTCCAATTTTTGATTAAGTCATTAAAATTTAAATTTGCAAGTGTCACTTAATTAACATTCAGAAACTGCCAGGCTTGTATCAATTCGACATGAATGACAGAACCCAAATTTTATAAATTGCATTATTTTAATAAATACATTTGAAATTGTTTTATTGGTATTTTGAAACATAGCAATAGAGCTAGAAGGAGATTATGTCCAAAGATAAATATACTATATGTAAAACAATTGCGTTGTTTTTTCTGAACAAAGGTATTTATCATACCACCCTCGTACATCATGTCACAATTCATGCCTTTTTAATGTCTTAAAAACCTTGAAACAAAATAAATTATTGTCTACTTGTTTTGAAATGACTTGTGATATCAGAACTCTACATTCATATATTTAAATTAATATTGCAAAGTCATGTCTTGTATCCCACAGACAAATTACAAATGCGCGACGTGTTAATGAAATAACCGTCAAGGGCACATGGTGGAAATTATAACTTATTGCGCTTAAATTGGTCGACATTCCGAATTTTATAATCGCCTTCCGTGGGTGCATTATACCCTCGTAGTCGTTACTTGTTTGCTTGATGAGTATAATGCATACATAATGCAACACAATGCGCTTTGGATTTATGCGCTTAAACGTTGAGGATGGCATTCAAACGTAAATGGCCGTTCTCCTACGATTTATTACAAAATTAATGGTGATATTTACGTTAATGATATGGGAATAATATCTACATATGTTTTCATCAAAAATCATTAGATTCCGTTATAAAGCTGAGAAAATAACTACCAACTTATTTATTACCAAAAACTGAAAAAAAATTGTTTACACCAATTTATAGCAAATCTATGGAAATTTATGTCAATAGCTTTTCGGATTTAGACGATTTATGACGCTCATGTTACCTTGATATTTATAATTTACGGGAAGATGAGTTATGTGTAGAAATAGCTTTCTGATATATAAGAAATGATATTTGTTTGAGTCATGCTTTAATGTGATGCAGTAAAATCCGTTCTGTCCATGAGTATCCTTCATTAAATAACTGAACACTTCGTTCTTGTAATGATGCTATATAAAATGTCGGGTATGGGAAAACAAGGAGCTATAAGAATATTATCATTAATATTTATGCAAAGTCTTTTCGTTTAAGGTACCATGTAATCAACGGCTTGCCAATTTAATTTCGTGGCAATATAGACTATGCACCTAATCTAAAACCGTCGAATTTTATAATGTCACTAAAATCTATATTTTATAGAAAACCTTTCTTTGCAATATTTTTAATAAATATTGACAGAGTAAATGGTTGAGCAATATATAGATAGATAGTTTATTCCTGGGATAATATAATTGTATGCACTTGTCATAAATTAATAAATACGTAACATATATCATATACAGGTTCTCCCAAGTTAGGTTAATTCCAGCAAAATATGCCATTAAAATACACAATTATTAATATTAGGAAAATGAAAAGAAATTGATATAGGGTTACTTAATACTGATCGCTGCAGAATTTGATTCTGTGCATCATGATGTAAAAATATACAGAGTGTTCCATCTAAGAAAATTGAGTTTTGGACAGTTAAACGTAATGAGATTCGACACTACATCGCGATCGGAGTGTAAAATTATCAGGGATATTTACGCTATGATTTTAAAGCTTAAGGGTGTACCTTCAAATGACAAGCAACTTGTATCTTGAAATTTAAGAGTGTCGTAAAACAATTTTTTAAATGAAAGGCAAGCAAACGATTTTTTAGATATGTTTGAAGATATATCAAAATCGATTATGTTTAGGTATAGGGAAACCTTAACATTTTGTATCTAAAATTACGTTTATAATCAGAGTGTGCAATAAAAATTATAACATTCCATTTAAAATAAGACAAGTTAATGGCGACTTCCGGTCAGCCGTAAGTGATGCAAAAGTGAGAATGATTTATTCTGAAAGATTACTTTGATCTACTTATTTTCAGAATTTTTGTGTATTTCCTTCCCTAAAATATTTTAATGGACCACTCGACTTGGGAGACCCTGTATAACATTCACTCACAAGATAAGAAAAGAACAAGATAAACAGGCCCTCCACAGGGGATACAGACTATTCAGCAGTTATATTCCTAATAAATTCATGTATCTCATAATAAGCATTATATATTAAGTACGTTTTAATTATTTTTTGGAACATGACATCATTTAGCTCTTTCCATTTATTCCCAAGTAAATTATACAGTTTTATTGAGAGGTATATAAATGAATGAATTTGATAAGTCTAAAGTGTGTGTTAGGATATTGCTTGTTCTGGTATTGTACACCGTTTGGTGATAATAAGAGTTCAAGTTACTGCTCAGATATCGTAAAATATATTGGTTTGTGAACGTTAAAATTCGTAATCGTTTAAAAACGGTCCGCAGGACTCTCTATTATTAATATTTGAGGTTGTTCTGATTGCTATTTTCTGTAAAACCATCTCTCCGCTGTGCAGAACCTCTCCAGAGTAAGGCTCCATAGCTCGTGTCGAATGAAAAACTATAACGTTAAGTTCGTTACAGTTGTGTATTACATCTATTAGGCGGCATTCTAGTTAATCAAGTTCTTTGTATTTAGGTGTAATATCTTTTAGAATATCAACTAAGGATTCAAACCATTTCTTGAAGCAAGAATTAGGTAAACCCTTAAAGATAGAAGGACTAAGTTATAGAGGCGTCAATGTAGTGACAAAATGATAAGCAAAGGGGCAAGTTTTGTTGACTTGTGAATCAATTCAAATCGCGATACAAGTAAATTAAATCTAAATTTAAAGTCACTACTTTTTAAAGTGGCTGTAAGACCGAGAATCACGTATGTTGCCGCAATTTGGGGTCATGATGCTGACACCCACCTAAACAAAATTCAAAGGGAACAGAACAGATTCCTAATTATTAACGCTCTCTGGTATGTCAGGAATTTGAATATCCGTAGGGACCTAAAAATCCCCTTGATTTTATCACATAATAAAGAACTTCCCGGAAATATTTTACCAAAGTCCGGGACCATGAAAACCCAACAATCGCCACTTTGGATGATCAAAACAGGGAAGGTAAACATTGAAGACCGAGGAATCGGGAAACTAAATTTATTATCCAGTAACCATTGCTTAACACCACAAGTATTCCACAGAATTAGAGCCAATATCAACATGGGAAGAGTACAGAGCTAGATTCAAGAAGGTATACATATGTGCGTTAGAAATATCTATTATGCCTAACTTTTTTGCTAATTTTATATAAGTCATAAATACTTGTCACATATTTTCTCTCAACAAATAACAAATAAGAATTTTAATATTTACAAATAGAAAGTATTAAGCAAGTGATATCGTGATCGTATATAAACAAACCACACTAATTAATAGCTTTGAGATATCTTTATGTGTAGCCATTAATTTGTGTTTGCATTTAAATGTAGCCGAAGCTATGAATGTCCTTATTAAATTCAACATTCTTGCATAATTTTAGGCGTATACGCCTCGACCTGATGATTTCGCATAACGCGTTATACACATGGTATAATATGTTACGTATTATAGCGTGGAACATTAAATATACAAAAGCAATAGACTAAAAAACCGCGAATTGGACGCGAACGGAAATACCGTTGATGTATAATTTACGATTAATGCCGATAATCTAACTTCTCAGTTAACGGTACACATCTGTATATCTCCGTGTATCGAGCCGCTCGGTCCTGACCTACAAGGCCGCTTTCTAGGTTCACCTGTTTCTCCTTCGATGTTATTGTGAGCGTGAAACGAACGAATGCGCGACTTAAAGGCTTTAAAATACCGTCTTTAGAACGCGCCACGGACAATTAAAATTTTATAATCTCGGATGGGTAATACGTCGTCCGAGCATAATGAAATTGGAATAGGAGGCAATCAAATTTTTGAATTTGAGCCGAACGGGGCATACATTCCGGACGTAAAATATTCAGATACCTACCATAATATCAAGCACGTTCTCACCGGCATTAATACTTTCCAAGTGCGAGTTACGTAAGACCAATCGTTGAGGTAATTTAATTAGATTTTTTGGTTGTGTGTGTGGCTAAATTTTTATACTTCCGGGCGACGATTAAATGGTTTGCGTTCCGGGAAAATGTTATGTATTATATAAAAGAATGGAAAGTATACCGTTGAGAGTCGGGGAATAATTATAGAAGAGAATCGGAATGCAAAGATTTGCGAGTGGGATGAAGTTAAACTATATGGGAAAAATAATGATTTATAATAGAAAAACAATTGTCTTTTGTATCGTCTAAGAATAAATATCGTTAGAAAAAGTACGTTTACCAATAATACATTGTTTATTTATCCGTGGTGGAGGTATGAAATAGCTTTAAAGGATAGGAGCAACAACAAAAGATTTTAAAACGTTATAGTTAAATTTTGTCACTCCAACCTTACGTATTCTCCTGCCCTATCTTACACTACACATCCTTAATTCAAAATAAAGAAAATAAAATGGAATGAACACTTGAAATAAATAAAATTGTCTTTTAAAAAAACATGCAACTATTGAATCCGATTACTCATCAACATGCAGATATATAAATGCATAACTCTCGCTTGTGCATGATACATATTGCTTCACTTTGTGCTAGATTTTGGATAATAGTACTCGGAGCTATCACATCATAGCCCTAAGAGTTTTAACATCTAGTACTTGCATTTTTCTAGCAGCATCGCACTCTATCGCTATTTGTGCTGTTTACGACACTTGTAGTGAACAGATATGCGTATGTATTGCGATGATCTTATACAGCATCTTGCGGTGATTTCAAAATTCATTGTTATCGTATTAGGTTCGTGTACCAGGGACGCTGCCGTTACCATCAAATTGTTTATCATCACGGTTAATAAAATACGCACAGGACTGCCACCTATACGATTGGTATTTGAATTTGATATTAGAATTTCCATCAATATCCGAGACTCAATCGGTAAAGACGGTCTCTGTTCCGTAGGGAGTAAGGGTAACATTGCTAAATTATATTTTCATACGCATCTTTAGGTTTTTCAATATTATTTAAATAGGTTACAATTTATTGATGAAGATATTATAATGAAATTAGCAAGTGTGAGTTAATTGTCATTCAGAAATTGCCCGGCTTGCGTGAACCTGACATAAATAAAAAAGAATCCAAAAATTTATTATTATAGATATTCATTAGAAATAAGTTTAGCATTTTGTAATATTGCAGTATATAATAGATATACATTATGTATTCACCGTATCCAAAGTTATGCGTTCACTATTGCTAACTTCGTTATTATTGTAGCTATGAAGTTGGTTAAATTAGCAAATTAGTGGCACTTGTTGTTCTGATTGAGATAGTGAAAACATAAGATTAATTAAATATTTCCTTTTTTCTAGTTATTCACAAAAAACCTTTTTTTAAGGCAACACCATGCATATTTTGAGGAATAAAATGCACTTTCTAATAATTAACACAACAATAATATAATGGCTAATGGAAGGAATAATAATAAATAATAAAACAGTAAGAAATTTATAGTAGGTACATGACATACTAATAAGCGATAAGATAATTTACCGACAACCTTAAATAATTTAAATCTGTAGAGAGGAATAGGAAATACTAAGTTATGTTCATTTACCTTCCCTACCAAATGTTCAGAAAACATTTTTGAGCTTGAGGAATAGAAAATTATGTTCGTTTATTTATCTTAGTAAATATTCAAAAGTATTACCGTTTTCCTAAAAAATATTTTCGTGCTCTCCTGATAACACTTTTTGTCGCATTGAGGATAGTTCTCTCTCATACATGTTATTTCAAGTGCTCCTACCGTTGCTTATAAAAACTTCGACAAAAACCCATAGATAAGAATCGCAACGAGTTAAGTCGGCAGATCGTGTAGGCAAACGAATTGGTGCGTTAATTTATCCTTCAATTATTAAAGATTCTGCCCAGCAAATTTGTAGTTTCAATATATCAAATAATTATGACCAGGCACCATCCCGTCGGTAATGAGTGCTCAATTAGTAAGCCAACGGTATGTCTTCTAATGATGGGCATAATCGAGTGACTTCAATAATCGAACACTTAGTACTCCAGTTACTTCAAGAATAGAATGATCACTCAAGTACTTATCACTCGAGTGACGAATACCGAACACTTATATTACCGTGTGATATCGAGAATATTTTCCTGTTTGTTTGCATTCTATTTTTGTTGTTTATAAATAGAGTATACATAACGGCCAATTCAAAATTATTATTATTGCCGGCTTAGTAGTCCTATGACGCAATATAGGCATATGCGGCTTTTTTCAGTTGGTTTTATAATCTGTATCAATGGTGATACGAAATGACATGAATTATGAAAAAAATATATTTTACACTAATTTTATAACGTTCCAGCAGGATATACGCTGCAATTTTGGCTGTAGTGGTTCGTAGTGTATTGTTCTAAACGTAATGGTAGCGCCATTTTTCTCCTGAGTTTACATATAAATACATTTGTTGTGCAATTGATTTTTTCTCTTGTATTACAACATTGCTAACTTTCCATTCAGTTTGACCCCGATGAAGCATATCACACGGATGCGAAATATTGGAGATAAAATAAAGAATTACTTATCATAATTATTTGCTGGACTCCCTAATATCCTTCACTACTATACTACTATATTTTTTAAACGAGTAAATGCCATTTTCAAAGACAACCTACTAAATAATGCACAGGAGTAAATTCAAAGATGAAGTATATAAAAATATATAAATATACCTCTGAGATGCCTCTGAAGAGGACTTAGTCAGTCTGAAATAGCTATCTGTAGGTGAGGGATGCCTGTAACTATACAAGCAGACGTGTTGTTTGATCTCAGAGGTATACTTATATATTTTTTAAATAAAGTTTTTACATACTTCATCTTTTGAACGTATGTACGGCTATTGGCAGAAATCCTTTTTTTGATTTTTTTGAGGAATAAATTACTTTAATGTTATATACAATTACCAAATACGTTATTAATCACAGAAATCTATCCATTTGACAGCTTTGGAAAAACTTGGATGTGATCATTTCTTCCACAATATTCAATCATTGCTTACTTGCAAATTACCTTGACAATTATCAGTGCAAGTGGTTTTATTTACTTAATTTTGGGTTTGTAGTAGTAGCATATTAATAATTTTTTGCTCAGAATATTATTTTCTCTCAGAGTTTGTAAAAATATACAGGAAGCTCCATTTAAGTATTTTTGTGAAATGAAATGTTCAATTTTTATTTCTGTTTCCACCATCTCAATCAGAACAACAAGTGCCACTGATAATGATAATTTAACCAAGTGTATGACTGCTACAATAAGCAAGTTAGCAATGGTAAAAACTTTGGACACGGTGTATATGACAGTCTCACTCAATGACGTTCGAACTAATCATCTCCCTCTATTTTACATAATATGGATGACACAGTCAAGGTGAATATGTAAAAAGGATTGTCATTGCCAATATATGGAAATTTGGTGTTTAAGTACAAAAATCGAAATTAGCATATGTAAATGATAGATGTTGCTTGGGATTTTCATTGTAAAAATTGTCTTTGATCTTTTGGAAACTTGTAATAAAGTTTTTTGCATAGTCTGGTGTTAATAAAAGTGGCAGATTTGTTAATGACATTGGGACTCCAATATGTTTTTGTTTGTTCTAGGCGCGGTATAACTGAATTAAGCTAAAGGCGATATAATATATTTTAATGACTGGCCTTGAATGTTAAGTAAGAACTTAGAAAATCGTCAAATGAATATAACCTCCTCGAAATTGAATGCTTCTCGAACCAAACATTTCAAGTCAAATTTTAGAAATAAGATAATTATTATATATATTATAGTAATCCACTGCAAAATATACAGTAGTGTGCAAACTAATAGCAGTAGTTAAGAAAAATCAAAAAAATTATCTGGTACTAATTAATTAATAAAAACTGTTATAATGAACTTGTTTAATGCTCATAAAGGTATCATTGTTCAATAACAATACAAACCTATGACAACTTTATTCTAAGAAAATGATAAATAATAAAAACCTGGTGTGCAAAATAATAGCAGTATTACAAAACAAAAATAGATTTTCATACAAAAACTATTATATAAAAGAAATTCGTGCCTAAGATCACTGCCTGCATCCGTCGTGGCGTGGGTTCTACTAAATGCTGGCATCTCTATAATGGAATGGATGCGCAAGCGTTTTGAACCGCGTTCCATAATTCTCGGATATTGGACGGTCTTTTACCCCTTTCTTAACGTCTATCCGGAGATTCTCTATAGGGTTAAGATCGGGACGTTGAGCAAGCCAGGACATGACGTTAATATTATATTCTTCTAACCAATTCTTATTCTGATCGTATGCTTCGGGTTATTATCCTGCATATACCGCCAACGAATTGGCATTTCCTCTTCCGCATACGGCAACATTACTTCGGTCAATATGGAGAGATACACATCTGCTGTAATTGTACCTTCTATTCTATGAATTCACCCTACACCATACCAGGAGAGGGCACCCCACAACATTAGTGAATTACTTCCCTGTTTAAATGTCTATTTCGTGTATTGTGGTAGAAATTCAGCGTTTCTGGGTCGTCGAACATACTGTTTGTCCAGTGTATTACTGAATAACTCTATCTTCGTTTCGTCGGAGCATAAAATATTTCGCCATTTAGATGACGTCCAATCCAGATGTTCCCTTGTGAAAATCAGCCTATTTCTAATATTCCTTTCCGTTAGAAGCGGCACTTTTCTAGGTGCTCTTGCACGCAAGTTAGCTTCTATCAACCTTCTTCTAACCACTGAAGCACTAATTTCAGTCTTAATTCTGAGTATATTTGTAGAAGTTCTAAAGGGAGCAGGATTTGCTGTTCTAATAATGGCCCTGTCTGTTTGTATCGATGCTCCTTTCTTCCGCTTGTTTTTGGATTGTTTCCACATTTAATGGCATTTCTAATCATTTTTGCGGAACAACCGAGAGTATCCTGTATGATTTTATACGATTTTCCTTGTCTGCGCATTGTTTTTGATTAATTTTCGCTACTCTTCTGAGAAATGTTTTTGCGGCCCATATTATTAATGCAATAAATTTAAAAAAAGAGGTAAATAGAAATTTTAGTTATTAAAGTATAATTACCTTCTACGACAATACCAATTTTTTTAAAATTATTCATTGCTGCTATTATTTTACACAGTCAAGTTGCACACTGATAAGTTGCGGAATGTGCCTCACTCATAAAAATTGGGGAACTACTCGTTTTATTTTGTTTTTGAATTGGTACGTCATAGTATATCAGCACCATCTGTGATTACATAGGATAGGCTACAAAGGCGCGCTTTAGATAGCAATTTCATTTTTAATCTAGTGCATTGCTATTATTTCGCACACCACTGTAAGATGGAAAGAAAATATGTGAATTCAGTAAACTATTTAGTTTCGTTACTCTGTATAAATACAGTTACTTTCATGAGTGATAAAACTTATGCAAAGGTATTAAAAATAGGAAGTAATTTTGGAACTACAATAATTAACATATAGTAGAATTTGGTTGTCTTTATAAAGTGCAAAATTTCAACTTAATTAATTGGCTGAAAGCATGGCCCTAACCCGTCATAAATTATTATTGTTCTAGTACCACGTTATCACTGCCACCTTTTCATCTTTGTATTACCTGTTCATAACTTAAATATATTTCCTACTTTTCAATAAAATGTATTTAATTTGCGATTGATGTATGAATAAATATAAAAAAAATAAATTATTAAATTAATAAATAAATTTTTGACAAAGAATTATTTTTCACACTGACGACGCGTTAACGTATAACTGGTTGCCGATAATGTCGCTTAACGTTACCTGTAGGAAATACCTATATGTAACGTTACAAAAAAGTCCCGTATAATGAGTAAGATATATTTTTGTTATAGTAGGAGTGTGACTTAATTCATTTTACGACTTACTTTCTTATTTTTAGTTGTTGTTGGCGTTTTTTGGGTAATACTACATCAATATTGGATATATTGATGGAAACTTTTCTCACCGCTTAACCCCAAAAGTGTCACATGTTTTAAAGAAAAAGTACCAAGAAAAAAATGTTATCTTATCATTCTCTACAATCACTAAATGTTTGTCGGTGATTTTTAGATGGATCCTATATACATAGGTACATGACGTAAACACATACTAAAATTGGGGCAATTGGATGAAAGAATGTTATACGATATGGTGAAAGGTAATCGAAATAATAAATGGTAATCTAACTAACATTAATAAAGGTCTTCCTAATGTCTTAGTTTTTCAAATATGGTGCTGCGTTAATTAAAATTCTACTAATTTAGATAACTACAATGAGGTATCGCAGTTTACAGGCAAGTATTAATTTATATTCATTACTTTACTAGTAAAAGAACTTGCAAGGGGGAAAGAAACGGGTTCAAAAGTGATGATTAATAATAGAGTAACTATAGAAAAATAGGTGAACCATAAAAGAAAGAAAAAGAGATATATAACCAAGTTTCATATACACCTCGAAAAATTTCACAACCTAATTGTTAATTTGGCGCAAAAACGACGCGAAAACATTTTTAATTCATAAAATTACGCTCTGGACGCATTCGCAGAACTGTTCTACATACATATACTGTTGGGTGATCTCCCAGGTGATGAGTGTACAGTTATGGTGATGGAGATATTCTAAAAAAATCGCCGAAAATAAATATAACGGTCGCCGACAGGAGATACGTTTGTTATCGGGGGACCCTGCAACAGTAGTCGCGAATAAAACGCTGTGAGCGCGTTTGTGTGTGTGCCCTCCTCCATTATGCTCTCTCTACCTCATTGAGTACTTCAAACGGGTTTGACCCGGTACCACTGCGACACGAAAGCCGTTGGATTTATAGCCGTACTAGAATTTCTGCTTGAATAAGTTCGTTCAATGCCAGTCGGCAGTAATCTAATAATTCGTGCATTTATTTGTTTGAGTTTTGAATTGTAACTCGTTGAATCGATATTTACGTACCTAGAGCCTTATTCGTATCTGATGCCACTTGCTCAGAAGATGATTTAGAGAGAGCAAGCGGTATAAAGTGTGAGAAGCATCTATTGCATCTAGCAAGGATGGTACGAAGTTTATGCAAAGCCTAGGCCACCTAAAGTGTCAGCAGATATGAATCGGACTCTATAAATATATTTGATGCATATTTGAAATATAGACACTCTACATTTTCAGTAAACGTTCTACGGTATTCCACAAGTCACAATAACAAAACAAAGGCATACGGTTTGGTATAAATGCAACCAAGGACGTCACGTGTCATTAATAAATGGTGATAACTATTTTGCTTAATCAATGTTGGCAATGATCATATTTCTTAATCTTTACAATATGGTCTTGTGAAGTTAACTATAAACTATAAACTGTATACAGTTACTTAACGACCCAGATTTGTTTCTACAACTTGGTCGTTAAGATAGGAGCACCTGTATAAAACTAATCTGTTAACAATTTAATCTCTATCGTTCTTTTGAGAATTAATATTATGTATGTCTATTATTTCCTTCTAAAAAAGTGGCGTTATATCTCTGGTAAATAAGCTCATTACGTAATCAGCTAATAAGAAAAAATAATAAACAAAATAAAGTGCAATGGACTTGACTAAGTCCAATGTGTGTTATTTCCAATTCCGATAACGTCTATAATAATAGTTATTTTTGCTTATTTGAGAGATAAGAGATACATTTCTATTTCCACCATTAAGAAAGGAGATCTGGATAAGGATTTATTTAAGAAAGCGATGTCGCGTGTTCTTTTTTTCGCATAATACCTTTATATGAGTATATTGGGATTCCATCCACTAATTAGACGTTTTCTGATGGAAAGTTGATAGAAACGAACGTCGTCATAGCAGAAAAAGTCACATAGAATGAAAGTAGTTTACAGCCTACTCTTGCTTTTCAATCGCGACGTTCCGAACGGACGGCGAAGACAGCGAATCCGTGTATCGTTCGGAATAACAATTGAGGGTCGGATGCAGAATAGAGCGTGCTCATTGTTAACTGTGCGGAAACGCGTTATAAATGAGGAACAACACGAAATACGGAGACGTTAATGACCAGAAATATTTATGGTGCATTAAATTGTTCCTAGTAAAGATAAAATATGACCGACGTGACGGTAGCGCCATCTAGAAAAGAAGATATTTTCACAGATAAGATTTGCGTTGCTTTTAGGTTCATCGCATGACGTCTCTCATGCTAATTTTTGGAACACCACGAAACGAAAGTTAGTTTCTTGGAGTATTATACGAATCTCGTATAGTTATTTTATGATGCCGTTTAGATGTTCGTAAAGTCGTTAAAACTGTAAACATGTATTTATAGCACGCACCTGTCGATATACTTCAACGTTACAGAGATAATACCGCCAGTTCCGATATTAGATTATTGCTGTTTATTGTATATTACTTAAAATTACATTTTCTTAGCGTTTATCAAGCGAAATGTATAGATTTATATCTGATAGTGATTTATCATGTCAAAAGATTAAAAAAATATGAATGAAAGATTGCTGATAGCCTTTCATATTTTAGATTACTAGAAGTTAGCCACGTCAAGTGCATTAGCAGGCCCTTTCATTAAACCTGTGCTACTTGTGGTCGGAGTCTTTTATCTGTTACTAGTGGTTGGAGATGTGGTACATTGCAGTAGGTGATCATCTGTTTCTGCATAAGCCGAGCACTGACTCCAAAGGAGAGCCTTTTATATGTTGGTCTTGCATCCTGTAGCATACTTATGCAGCCTGTTGAAAGCCTCCTATGCAGTCTAATCCTCTGACTTGACAGGAAGTAGCTCTTCCCTCGGAGCTAACCGTACGCGTAATTTCTGAAATCTTGCCCGACACCTTTAGATCTTTCCCTGCCGCTATGAGAAATTCATTGGTGGTTAAGAACGGCGGTTTTATTAACTGCCACATCTATATTTCTGGCACGGTTAGAATTGTATCAGGCCGACGAAGCATACTCAACAGGAGAGTCACACGATGCGAGAGCACTTATTCTCACTGTATATGAATGAACTCCTCATGCCAGTTTTCAAGCAATGTTGTTTCAGGCGGCTACCATCTGATGTTAATACAACGCTTCGTATGCGCAAAAGCATAGTACAAAGCTACTCCCAGATATTTTTGAACCCGACAGAGTTCAAGAGGGGTACCTTCTCATGCAATCCTCCTAGCTGCTTGTTTATTATTAAGGTGAAATGCACAGGTCTGAGTTTTGGCTAGATTCGGATGCATGTGGTTTTCCATCTAGTAAATCGTACATCCTTTCAGGGCTTCTGCTCCATTTTTCAAAAGAGCCAGATGAAACGATAATTGCATCATCAGCAACGCAAGCATATGGGTTACTTCAGGTAGGGGCTGATTATTCGCAATATACAACGTGCAAATAAAAGTGAGCAAAAGCAAGGAAGGTTCTGCTTATGTAAATGCTTGTTATAGCAAAAGTTAAAGTGTCTTCATTTTAACTTCTAAATCTGTGAAAACCTGTTTGGCAATAGTATGCATCATATTGTTTTAGTATCAAACAAGTTACTGTCGGTTTTAGTCGACTTTTTGTAACACTGATCAACAGTCGTTTTTCTATAACTACTACAATAAATAATTGATGGATAAACATTATCTAGGTGGACAAATAGATAAAATCATTTAGTATTTTTTGTTTGTGGTTTAGAAAACCACTTTGGAGCATTTTTACTCAGATAGAATCCATTCGACGTACAAGAAGAAAAGGAAAATGCAAATTGTCATGTAAAGAATAGATTTCTTCAAGTTATTGGCCGAGTTTGTGGTAAGTGTAGCGTAACAAAGTACACTCATATAACAAGCTGCGCTGTAATGGTAATAGCTATAACGCTAAACTATATAATTTCTGAAGCCCTCTCTAATAGATGTTCCGCAAGTTATTATATTGTATTGTACGCGTTCAAAATCGAAAACCCAAGGCAATGTTTTCTCGTGCAAAGGTAATCAAACCTGCTTGTAAACCTTTTTTAGACGCAATAACAAAGCTTTACTATGGCATATCTAAAACCAGTCTACCATTAGGTTGAATTGTATGTGTTTCGAGAACACATCTACACAACTGATTTTAACCTCATTCTTATCCTTTAGATACGACACACTCACATATTTTAGTGACATTATATTGCGTTATATATTGTTTATAGCATAACTCGCGTTTCCACTATATTCAAGGTAGAATAATTTATGTATACAGACCACCATACGTTAAACATGTTTGAAGAAAAAATTATTAGCGGTGTAATACTTTAGACACATTCATTGACAGGTAGATCTTAAGGCAATGGTATAAATTAAAATGGAAGAAAACAACCCAAGTACACAGTTATATGAAATTACATAAAGTAAAACCCACACGTTCGTATTGCATTACACCGAAGTCACATGTACAAATCAATTTAGTTTCGTTAGTAATAAATTAAGTAAGAATTGTAAATGCTTATTTGTGGTAGAAGCTAGGATCTAGTGTCTGGAATATGAAATAATAAATTCTGCAGATTCCTTAGATGCAAATTATGTACGGAAATCTGAGTTCAATGACTTTTACCCTACAGAAAGACTCTTAGCATCGGCTAATAATTAATCCGGGAATGTCTAGATAATTTTAGTATATGTAAAATATAAGATACAAGGAAATAATTTCATAACTAAAATTATTTGGACAAAGTGATACTACGTATATGACGAAAGTGTACGTGGAAAATATTTATTTAAAAACTTTACGATATTACTATCATACATTAAGACGCATTTGAGTTTTCTATTTACCCAAAAGTATCCACGTACGTATATTAAAATAGCAAACGTGAGTTGACAATGGTAAATAATTCAATAAAATATACAAAGAATGAGCGACACGTTTTCACGTGATTGCATAATGATAAGTAAACATAACAGGTGGTTACAAAACATGAATTTAGCGCACACGAGTTTGCAAATGCGAAAACCGATAACACAGCACATCTGTTTGTGGTACGTAACTTTAAACAAATAAGAACAAAAAGTAACTTTCCATCCGATCGCAGAAAATACCTGAGGTGTCCCAGATTTCCTTCGGCAGACTTAACTAGAAGTCTTTTGCAACGCGGTAATTGGAAATCCTTCTACTGCCGTGAACAGTACGCATCATTAACAGCGACAAAGATAAATTGGAACAGTTGGGGCTTACATAATAGTATCGAGACGAATTGGGTATAAACGGGTATCTTAGTTTTGCGGAAAATTATTCAAGTGTTACTAATTGAGAATCTATTATACAATGGTTGATCACCATCTACCAGGTGGGGTATGAAAAGTTATTTAGATACAACAATATCCCATGTTTTGGTTCATATACATGAATGATTTCAACAAAACCAACTCCACCAATTATATTATTTTGTCTGAAACGCATTTAATTCTGTCCGCAATGTACTATTTCATATTTTTATTTGATATGCTTTACGTGTAATTCGTAACCAATAATTTGTTTTTAGCTAGAGCAAAACACATCAATTTCTGAATGACTCTATTCATTTTTTCCAACATTTAATAATAATATTTTAACTTGTTCTACTTTGCATAGATATTTTATATCTTGTGCTGCAGGTCATGCACGATCTATAAGTCTGTATATTGCACATCTCATTTTCTCACTAATAGTGTAATAAATCGTTATATCTCTACAACCATCACTGCTCTATGACACGTTTCAGAATAGTATTTGTGAGCTAGAGAGGTATATTAAAAATCTACATATAGCTCGTGGCTCATTTGTATATATCTATAGTGCAGCATATATGTATATGTACTTACAGAGGAGTACTCGGCCCACGTATTACATAATGGAAAATTAAATGGAAGAATACGAATCAGCAGCGGGGTTAGGCAGGGATGTTTTATTGCTCGCGTTATTCATCATACTCGTAGACTGGGTTATGAGAAAAACTATATAAAAATAAAACCTGGTATTAGATGGAAGGTTTATGAAGATCTTGAATAGAGTTTGCAGATGACTACTAACGAAATAGTGACAACATATGCAAAACAAAAACTGATTAATTAGTGAAAGAGACCAAAAGGATTGGAATAAATGCGAATGCAGCAAAAGATAAAATAATGAAAATAAATACTGCAAGAGAAATAGTGATTTATGTATTCAATGAAGAGATTTAGCCTGTAGCTAAAATAAAAAGTATACTCGGGAGTAGAGTACGATGTCACAAGTACAATAAATACAAAAAGAATTGCATACAACATATTGAATATCTGAAAGGCGAAGCAACTAACAATTACAACGAAGATAAGAATATTCAGTACCAATGAAAAAGTGTGATATATCGATCAGAAACATGGAAGACAACAAAGACAGGTGTAAATAAATTGCAAGTATAAGTGCCCAAGGAGCACACTTGGAATATATTGGCTAAACGGAATTTGAAATAAAGAATTATGGGAGCACACCAATCGGGAAGACATTAATGGAGCAAGTGGAAATGGATATTGAAAAGAAGATATTGAAAAGAAGATATAAGAGCCCTTGAGTATAATCCAAGCAGAAATAACAGATGAATGAGAATGAGTTAGGAATTAGAAGAGAATCGTGAAAGACTTATGCTCCGGGTGGCGTTAAGTGAAGTAATATGTAATCACATGTCTTGTTCGGGGTATAATAGAAGCAGCCATATCGCACTGTGGCTGGTAATTTACTTACGACTCGAATTAAGTGATTTAATCGATCGGTGAGTATTAAACCTACAGAAAATGGTTTGGTATTGTCTTAGATCATATATATTACATTGATACAGCAATCACCATATCAGACTACATACGTTTCTGTTTCCTACATATACAATCTACGATTTTCGAGCTATTACTTTCTTGCTTATGAACATTGCATGTAGCTATTCCTTATCTGACCACGCGGGCAGTCGGAATCGGAGACGTATGTGCAATCCGTGCGACGTATGCCATTTCACAATTGATTAGGCTGATTGTCGTTACTGTCAATGTCAGCTGTTGTCTATAAATGTCTATGAGCCAGCTATTTATCCCTTGTGGGAATTGTGTCTTATTGTCATTTATGTTTTATATAAACGAATTAAAATGAAATACATTTTTGCAAGATTTTAAATATATCTTCAGATGCCATTGTTAATGCTGTTAAGTCAGAATTTTTAACATACGTCTTAAAATAAACAACAATAAATGTCGACGAATTTGTATGTCTTGTGCCAAATCTTATTTTATTACTTCTATTGCACAACGTGTGCTATACCATCGGTTGCAACATTGAGAAGTAACCACTCTATTTTATGTTTTTAAACTTTTTAATTAACCTAACTCTCTTTGTCCTATCTTCAATAATGACTTAACCGTGTGTATGTAAACAGAAACATGCGAAGAGTAACAAACAAATTAAAATAAAAACACAACTGCGAATATTACCTTTTATTCTAAATATAAAATTAAAAATTGACTTAACACGACACTTGACACTTGAGTTAACACGACTTGTTCTTCTTCTTCATTAAAGGAAAAACATAAGAAATTTCTAAATTTGTCATTATTCTTATGAAAAATATGCAAGCCGCTTTGAAAATAAAAGGTAGCACATCCTTTTTTAAACTGATATAGGAACTTTGCTTTTGTAAGCATTTACCAGTTGTAATTTATTTGCTCTTCCTGTTCTTTCTAAATTTATGGTTTAAAAAGGTACATCCTGGGCTAAGGTATTTTTGTACCGGATTCTTTAATATAAACTTTAGTATTACGTCCATTCACTTGAAGATTGTAATTAACCATAACATGCCTATCTCTACGGCTATAATTTTTATAAATGGGAATTGTTTTCTTGTCTTTAATCACCAGTAAATCACCAACATACTGCACTTGCCTGTTAAAAGTTCATAAAAAAAAAATTATCATCTGGAAATTTACTTTGACAATTATTACTACGAGCTTGGAGTGGATATAATCGCATTTGATCGCCTTCCCTTTAGAATGTTTTGTATTCTCCATCTGTTTCATTTTTTACTACGTTCTTTTCTACTTAACCTAGTATCACCTTTGCTGTTTCTTTTATTGGTTAGTGGCAGTGGTTCAGTTTGGTTATCCACTTCGAAAGGGTTATCCTACTGTCCATGTTGTTCTGAATATCCTGGAGCATAGTGATACCGATGATTATTTGTTAATATGACTTTCCCTCTTGTAAAGAAAATCTGCGAAAATACTGATCGGCTATGCTGTGATCTGTGCTGAAATCTGAACCTGTACTGCTATGTATTATCTCTTCAGTTTCTATACCGCGTGCATGCTAGTCTTCACTTTCCTTGGAACGAGTAGAACCTGGTTCTGCATTTGCCAAACTTTCGTTTGATATCGTTTAATAACTCATATGAAATTAATAATTTAGTGACATCTTACCTAATTGTTTACACTACTCTGTTATTGTTTATATTTAACAATTTCAACATTAATTTGTCCCGGGAATTCCGTATTTTCACTCGTACTACTGTGGACGTGTTGAAAATTAGGTTATGCATCGGAGCTAGTATTACCTCTGATGTATGTAAAATTTTATTCAAACTTCGCGCGTAACTTATGCCGTGAAGCACGCGTGATCAGGGGCGAATAAGAAGATATCAATAACCCTATGTTAGACAGAAATACAGACATTTCTTAATGTCTACGATATGTTGGAAACACACTTTGAAAATATAGGTGCATCCGTGTAATATATATGATCTAAGGGTACTGTGTTCTTAGCAATTGTATAATCGAACTTTCAGTGGCAGTATTAAGAAATTCATTAATTGATTATTATTTTCATTAAAATTCTGAGCGATTTCGGAGTTTGAGCGTCACAGTTTGACATTAGGATGTACATTTCATTGTCAAACTGTTGTGTCTTATTTTCTTGTTTAACTGCTAAGATGGAAGCATTGGATTTGTTTTCGATTTTCATCCGAAATATGTACACTCCAGAATAGCCAAAACAGCGATGATCAATTTGGGTACCTTCAGCGTACATTTATGTCACTATAAATACCCAGTTGAGAAACTAGTACTAGTTGTTTTATCTTACTTCTATTATTTATAAGTACATCGATATTCCGTTCAATAAAACCGCAAGTGACCTGTACTGCCTTTCGAATATCGGATCACTTTTCCACTACTTGTAAGCAGTTTCGTTAGGAAAATAATTTAGGTTTATTCTCTATACCTGATGTAGCAAAAATTCCTCTTTCGTAAGAATAAAATAAAAATTATTATAAATATGAACATTTAAGTGAAGGTATAACCGACGTTGCACAATTCCTTCTTGCGCATACACATTCATTCATACATAAATCTTTCGTCCTAACGGTACATTTTCATAAGCAACAGAAGAACAACATATCCGTCCGAGATTCGATAGCGCGTAGCGTCTGCGTGATGTGTAAATGTCCTTATCGAGGCGTTGATCTCCACGAATTCCTCGCCTCCATTGTGGCACACGTATTTTCGCACAATTTACATAAATGTCGAAATGTGGAGTAAGTGTGTTGTTCGTACTGCGCGTGTTTTACGTCATCCGAAATATTTAGGTGCATGGATACGTGCGACTTGGCGATGGCGAATACGATGGAATGCATTTGCGTACGGAGTTGACCCGGTATCCGTGGTTAATGGTCTCCTCTGCTGCCTGCGGACGAAAAGAATGTCGTCGGAATGCCTGCCGTAGATCGGTAAATAATTCGCGTGCGACCTCCGAATGCACAACTCGGGTTTCCATATCGACGTTTACAAATTGCATTAGGAAACAACTGTGACTCTGGGTGTATTCTCCGGGATTTAATGTGCATATGGTTTTTAATTTATTGCAACAAGTTCAAGTCGATTTAAGTAAGTCGAATTGTTTGTTATTTTACAAAATACTCATTTGAGGTATGTAATGTAGGAATGCGTATTCGCTGTTGTGCCGTGATGTATAACCAAAAACCAATAAGAAGTAAACTGTAGAAAATTCAGCCATTGAACAAAGAGTGTGGTTTAATTATCATGGAGTTATAATGTGTAGTTACAATAATCGGGAAAAAGAGCTAAAGCATCTAATTAATATAGCTGGTGCAATTTCAGGACTTTTAAGAGACACTAAATGAGAAAACAAATACATGACAGCAGAAAGCAAGCAGATAATATATAAACTGAATGTAAGGAATTGTATTGAAGCAAGAACTGACACCAACACACTAAAAACCATACTGGGGGCAGTAGAAATAAGAATTTTGAGAACTTTCACTGGCAGTATCATTAAATAAATAAATAATTATAAAACAAACAAACTAATAACAAAATAGACAAACAAAAATAAATAAGTAATATATATTTAATAAAAATAAAATGTTAGAAGCTGTATTTTCATTTCATTCATCAAATACTTTTTTAGTTTTCATTACTTTTAAACCGTAATGCAGAAGTGGAAGTCCAGAACAAATTACTGTCGATGACAACTTCTAGAAAACGAGCATGGCCCACATAGGTAAGTAACTCGCCCTTGTGCTCAATAGTTAAGTGTCTTTCACTTGTGCGTTGAAGGGAAGAATGTGGTGCTTAAGGTTAATTATTTTCTTCAAATCATTCATTCATAGTCAGAAGATTGAGTTCTTACTTAGTTTTAAGATTTTCGGATGTTCGCTCCCGCACAACCAACGACCGCAAGCCCACTGGGAACTCTTGGGAGTTCACTGACGTAACATATGAGGAACAATGGCTCAAGAACAGAACCCGGGAGCACTCCCCGTAGAGTTGTTAGCCAAACTGATGCAGAAGGACATCGATACATTGAAGCACCGACGGTCAATTTGTTGTTGCTCCACCAGATGTTATTCCGTTTAGAAGTTGGAAAGTTGCACGTGCTGTAAGACCTCTTCTTCAATAAGGCATTTTGATTATTGCGAAAGATTATTCGAGATGAGGTAATAAATAAAACAATCAGGGAAAAATGCGGCAAATCGGCTAACATATTAAACTGATGGTACCCACCAGACTAGCTTGAGGCGCACTTGAGCGCAAATCAGCTAGAAGACCTCAAAAAATTCGATCCACTTCAAAAGGGCGGTTGCGAAACAGATAAATAGGTACATAATTAGTTACATATGATACTTTATACGATAGCACTCAAAACAATTCCGTTATTTTCTATGAGAGCATTATTAGAAATCTTTCTGAATCTTTCACCCCTGCATATTGCTTTGGAAAGGGAGGCCAGACTAACCACATTTCGCCTCTGGCACATGGAGAATCAATCGCATTGGCAAATCAGCTGCTAGATACGGCTAATTCCGACGGCATGCTGGGAATGCCAACTGAGTTGATGTGCGCACGACACATGATCGACACATTCTTCACTACTTCTTATCCAAATAGAGAGGAATGGAGATGTAACAAAACCAAACTGGCGCAAGCAGACACCTGCTGGTTTACGGATTGGCCGAAAACACAGCAGGGCGCTGGCGCAGGAATATTCTGCAGTAACTCGACCGTTGAAAAACACTACAACCGCGGACAACGTGCAACAATTTTTCAGCTGAAATCTATGCCAATAAGATGTACACAAGAGAGATTTTGATCAAAAACCTCAATCACAAATCAATAAAAATTTTCAGTGACAGTCAGGCTGTATTGAAAATATTGGAGGCGCATAGATGCCACTCTAAACTGATCTGTAGGTGTTGTGTGATCTCAGAGGTATATTAATATATTTTTTTAAATATATTTTTTATATACTTCATCTTTCTTCAATAAGGGCGTCTAACAAACTAACCCTGATCTGGGTTTTTTGCTTCCAAAGTCTAGAATCGGCAATTGGCATATTAACCTCGATAGTCAAACAACAAATTAGTTTCTGGTTAAAACAGTACTCCAATTATGGACCAACTCTGGTTGGTTTGGTACATGCGAAACGGTGCATCTCACTCAATCATGTTAGAACTGGAGAATTACTAAAACTTGACCGCAAAAGGGTTAAAGTAATTACTTCTGTGTTTACAGGTCACTGCAGACTCAGAAAACACCTACACAGAATCGGGTTATCAGAAGAAACCGAATGCCGACTGTGTGTGGATGGCATTCGCTATAAAATAGGACCTAGGGGCCGTAGTAGAAGGGAGGATTAATCGAACCAGGCGGATGACATCGCCACATCAAGTAATCCAGTAAGTAAGCAATCTACCTAAATTCTAATTTCAATCAACTGACTACGATATTATATTTTGAAAATGTACGTATCTGATGAAGTATATGCATTCCTATGTATATACATCAAACCAGGTACGTGTATGTGTTGTATGCAAATATAATTATAGCCTATCTGTTTCACTACTGCGTATCTCTCCATAAATTTATTCCATCTGTTATCAAAATTTACATTTTGCCTTGTATTGAACGGATATTATTCTACTCTACTGGTGCGTAAAATTTTATTACTGCATAGTTGTGTAATTAAAGTGTAGGTATGCTGATTGAAGGAGTGGCAAAATATTGTTGATTGTATAGTGTATGTTAAAAAACATTATATGAAGAAATGGTAATTGAAGTTTTGTATATTGTATTTAACATCTTCAAACGCTTTTTAACGGGTAATAAAATTGCATGTGAAGATGATGCATCTCTAGACAACTGTATAGTGCGAGTGATAATTGATTCCGATGCATTAATTGCGTCTAAAACCGTAGATTCAAACTGATTTGTTTTGATGGGTTTCCTAGTATAAATGCTTTTGCGGCCGATTATAAATAAACTGCCACTGGAGTCATGTATAAAAGGTTTTACATAAAACAAAAACACAAAGGTTCTATGCGTACATTAAATAAATTTGCTGTAAGTTAATACATACTTGCACACCTGTATGGGCATAATGCATAAATAGGATCAGTTTCAAATGGAATTAATGACATGCACCAATAAATGGCCATATATCTGTAGTAACCTGAAACTGTTCATTCGTTTTTGCCTGATGCGCAGGCGAGCCAGATGAAATCAATGATAATGCCTGGTAAACGCTTGCAGATGTACAATAGATTAACAATGTTTCGCTAGTCACATTTATCAATGATTATGAATTGTATAGTCGGTTCTATTGTTATTTTGACGTGTACAAATAATAAAGATTATATGGGAATAATATATAAATACCTAATTTATCAAATTTTGATAGGTGTTAAAAGATTATTGATTTCCCTTAAAAAAATGTTCTAAATATTGTTTAAATACATGTGCAAATATAATTGCTGGATATTTTTGTATTTTATATCTATTTTTTTTTACTTACCTGCATGTTACATTATCAGCAATAATTGCCGTATAAAAAGAAGTGAAATTATGAGTTATTATAAGCATAACTTTACTTGGAAAATTTACCTTTGGCATCCTTCTTATCCATTTTATTAAGAATTTATTTATTAGAGACACGATTAGAATTTTCGCAAATTTTCACTATGATGTGATTGCTGATTCCTAAATATACTAAAAAATGACATCCTGATCTAATTCCTTCAAAACAAAAACAATGCAGCTTTTAAGCAATCGCTAAAGCACTTGCTGCAACTCGGGCCTCAACTTCAGATTCTAATCCAACACAATACAATCGACAGTGTACAGCGGGATCTTATTGCATCGCAACGTGTAATAACAACATACTCAGCAGTTGCATAATGATGGAGGTCGTAGGATACGACATTGAAAGTTTCAACTACTTATTAGAAGCGTTTGCTTCATACGTTTCTATAGTTCCAATTAGCGGAAAACTGTTAAACAATAGCACGATAAAGAGAACAGAATGAAATGGGTGGTGCATTAACACTTAACCGCTTTTATTGTTAATTGTCGATTCCGCTGGACAGGAAGAGAATGTGACTTTCATGGCTTCAGTTGAATATTCGATTGAACACTTTCGTTTTTCAAAGCTTCTGGTTTCGTGCCGCTAATAGTGGATGTAAACAGCTTTCTAAAGTAATATTGGAAGATGCATCTCCGTTGAGTTTTATAACCGATCTAATGACGATAGAGGTTTCGTAAGAAGAAAAAAGTTAGCTCGTTCGCTATTATTGGGAGTAAGGATTTAACGCCTTATGCCATTGATCTTAGAGTATCTGCGGTTACAGAAAACTATTATAGTACAAAGAAAGAAATTTTATTCGTAATCAGACTATGCGCTGTAGAAGTGGATTATTTTTTGTTTTAATATGTTGTATATTTTCTCGTGCATTTTGTATATTTGAAGTTCTTACAACTTGACAGCCGTTTAAATAAAAGCAATTATTAGGTCAAGCTAAAAATAATACCAAATAAGTCACTCACAGTGGGAACTAAGTTATTTTCTTATTTTTGAGCATTTAATTACTCTATCTTCTTCTCTTGTTATCTTTTTGGCTTTTCGTTTCTGTTTATCAAATCCATCGAAGAGTTAAGTTTTTGTTTTTTGCTTTTAAGTTGAACTTGTATCCAGAATACAGAATGACTGGTTTTCCACGTTTTGACTCTATCACTTCCATTACAAACAACCTAATAATAACGTTAATGCACTTAGAAGGTTTTTGAAGAACTAATTTATTTTAGTAATAGGGCAATATTTTATATCATCCCTATATAGGTGGGGTTTATTGCAAAAGTTTATTCCTTGTGCAATTACAAGTAATTATAAATTCATAACAAATTGATTCTTAATCCGATAACAACCCCTTAACAATCTCTTAACAACTTCCACCTCTTATGCAAGTGATTGTATATTCAAACCTGTACCTTAATTCCTAGTCAAGTTTAATGTAAAGATAATTCTTAATCCCTTGACGAGTTCAATAATTATCTCTTAATGGAGGGTTAATGCTTTTATTGGTTTCTGCAAATTTTTCAGAGAAAATGGGATTTAAGAAAAAGGAATACAATTTGGATGCTCGAAACGGGAATATTTCAGGTAACATTTTTCGAAGCACGAAAGGGGAACGCAGGAAACGGGAAGAGTGACCAGCTCAGAGGATTCAGCTCTAATGGATTCAGTTCGCATTGGTAGAAGAAGTAGTAAGCAAATTATTGTGAAGAAGGCAATTATCCCTCTTCGAATTTATTTTTCTGTCTCAACTTTACATATATTGCAGTGGTAATTTAAGTAAGTGGTTTGGGCTACCACAATAAAATTAGATAAAATCAATCAAATCAATGTACTTTTAGTCTACACGGGATTTATTGTTGTAATATGAATTATATTTGGCTACGTTTGTTTTATGAAAAGCTTAATTCATGTTCGACATTAGTTAAAACAAACAGATACCAGTACGGATAAATGTATGAAACTATGAACAGAATTAAACATATGTAAAGGAAATTGTATAACTGTAATTATCTATATGAGACACAACGAAATTAAATGTTTCATTCGTATTATATCTTATCATTAATATGTGTAGGTGTACCATTTTATGTTACACATCCCGTATTATCTATTATTTATTTATAAATCATAAAACTGAGTATCTAATCTGTATCAATTCCTACTTAACCTTAATTAGATTAGAATTTTGTATGGTATGGGAAGATGCATTTGCCAGATAATAGTAAGTAATAAGTTTGAAGTGAAGTTTGTTAATTTAAACACAAGAAAGTTTAAATTAAAGATATTTCACAACATATTTAATTTAATATGCCTAAAATAGTTTCTTGTTTGTTTATCAATTAAAATATTCTTTTACATGGGAAAGTAAAAGTCACCGTTTAACATCTCTTTTTGACAAATTTCAATGCCTACATAAAAAAGAAAATATGGGACTCTACTGCCGAGTTTCTATATTTAAATTTATAGAACTAAGTTGATAAAGAAACGGTATCAAAATGTAAATAAGCAGAAAGATTAATGAGAAAGATTCCCTATATCGCTAAGCTTTCTCGTTTCCTTATTCAAACCGATTATTAATACGTCCAAAACCTTGCTAATTTTCAGGCCATTTCTGTAAATATCGGCAATGGATATTTAATTCTGTTTATAATTTACTTATTGAATACGGATGATTTTCCATCGAAGAAAATAACATCCATAAAGGGATTTCTAAATTCATATCGAGTTGCGATTTCCGTAAAGTCGGATCCATACCAATAAATGTTTGCCTCGATTATCACGCAAATTTGTATGTGTAGGACATAACTTTGTGTTGGTGTGGATTACGGGGGGAGCAAAACAATTTTTGAGGGTGGAGAACGACACATGCACGTAGGCCATCCGCAAGAGATTTGTGCCGAATGCTTGTGCCAATGTGAACAAGCTGCGTGTATATTTTTGGGGTCTGCACAGTAGAAACACCACATGGGGTAAATATTTTCGTTCCTATTTTATTAGAATGGATAATTTTTATTGGACATTAAATATCTTTTTTCTGCATTGCATTTATGAAGAACGTTCAAAGTTCTATTGCATACTGAAAATATCAAGTTTGTAAAAAAATATGTTTTTGTGATTTAGGCGGTGATAAATAATACGTTTAATTAGTTAAGGTAAAAGGCAGCCTTGGGTAAAATCATGTGTTTCTACATGTTACACAAGTATGTGTGCCTATATGTACTTAAAGTATTTCTTGTTTTTGTGGTCGTGCTTGTTAGACACGTTACCATTTATCGCGGTATTCAAAAACTATTTAAGACATCTACTTATTACCTGTCCTCATTTATGACATACAAACAATTTGTGTAGATCGTATCTAAATTACAAATGAAGTCTCCCATTTGATATTATAGAAAATAAAAATGCTGACAGGTATGTTTTACCTACGCATTTGTTACATTGTATGTGACGAGGAGCGACAAAAGTAATGATAGCTCCCGGATTTGTTTGAATTGCGCGTTTCAGTTGAGATAGTTCGTAATTGCGCCGGTATTCCGTTTCGATGTTCGATTAGGTTTCACAGAAGCGGGGCGACATATCTGCAACCATTATTGGATTTTTAAATCGTCGCTTTGCAAAGGAATTTAAACAAAACGAGAAGCTAGATAATATAAAATCGTTGCAGCTGCTCCGGAATTTTTTAATAAAGATTAAAGGGCATTCCAACTTTGAGAATTAATGAATTAATGAGTTTAATCGGATAATCTCTGATGAAGTAGATTTTTAAAATAGCGATGATCTTATTGTGTTAGTTAGTCATGGAATGAAAATTAATACGAAACACTAATACTTTTATGTTATTGTAAAAAAAAAACGTGTTTGTATTTCGTTTTAATAATTGAATGTTGGTGAAGATTACGTCTTTTAAGTCTTATTAAAAGTGATTATAATTAATGTTAGGTTATTAGAACACCATTGGTGGAAAATCTAATGTTTTACTTTTGCTTTACAGGATGACCCTCTGAAAAAAGTTCTGCATCTAGTATACAATTTTTTTCTGTTACTATATTAATAATTTTACATTTTGTAAAGTTGCTAACATATACTGCACATATAAATGTAAAATGTTATGTTTAAAATATCATAGAAGTTTCTAAATACTCCAGTGAATTTCTGCTGCCATTTTGCCTTTATATTCACCTTTTCAATCTTGTAAATAAATTCAATGTTTTTACCCTTCTGCCTTTTATTCGTTTGAGTATATAAATTGTAGTAGGTAGTTATGAATAATTAGTTCGTTCCTTATTTTGCCAACTTGCATTTTGTTGGTCCCGCCCACGGCAAAAATTTACATTTGATATAAGAACAACCTACATAAAAATTTTGCACAACTTTTTTTTTGATGCCAATTTGCGATCATAGCATTTATAAAGTTAAGATCATTTATAGTTGTTTTTAAGGAAAATTCTTTGACTACTGCTATTCCAAACCAAAAGAATGATGGTGACAGCTTTACATACATTAATATCAAATCAGAATTTTTGAATTATTAAAGATTTGAATCGTGCAGCGATGGACTAGAAATTGTTAATTTACTCGAGTTTATTACTAATACCTCAGAAAGCAATCAAATGGTCGAAAGATCACCACTAGCTGTTGCAAAAGGGGCAAGAAAAGCAAAGGCAATAATACATCTTGCAATGCGTTCAAGAACATGGAAAATATATTTAAAAACTGCGTTAGCCGATCCGTTTTTAGCATTTTAACAATAAAATTAAATATGGTATTTTAATTATTTTCACAAGATCAAAAAATGAACTAAAGAGAATTACAAGCAGCTTAGAACAGGAAGCAAAGTAATTTTATCTGGAAATAAACTAAAATAAAACGAAATAAGTATATCATTATGGGACAAACAGAAAAGGCATTGGGAGATGAAGAAAATCTGGCGGTGAGCGAAAAAAATAAAAAATATGTCTTCCAGAGAGTAAGTAATTTTGTCTACTTTGGAGTAAATATTGAAGAAAATGGGTGTGAAGAACCAGAAATCCAGGCAAGAATTGCAAAAGGAAACTGGAAAACGGAAGCCTGAAGAGTCTCTTGAAATCAAAATACTTGTCAAAAAAGAGAAAAGAGAGGAACTACAAAACAGTCATAAGACCTACCACCACATATTCCTGTGAGGCTTGGGTGCTAAATAAGGTGGGAGAGGAGCAGATAAGGAGATGGAGAAGGAAAATGCTACGTGTTATATAGACAGATACCTACGTTAAATTCCAGAGTGTACATCTAATTAATCGCAAAAAATTCATCACAAAAATGATTGACTCTTATACCAAAAACGAAATTAGCAGAATTAAATGTATCTCTTTCCATTAAAGATTAAAGCTAGTATAATGTATGCGTGAAAGAATTGCAAGGACTGTGGGCTGGTATCACTAATACGCAGTATCGGGAAATCCACACCGCACAAATTAATTTAATAAAAATTCTGGACACATGTTTCAAGAGCACGCCGGCTCCCATTATCGACCAATTCCCGAATTCCCGGATTCCCGAATAGGAACGAGCAATATTAGCCCCTGTATAATTTATTTTTGAAAATTAACAAACAAATGCAAACATACTTTGCATACATGTATATAGCGATACAAGAGTTACTTTTCTAGATTATTGAGGGGCAAATGACGAATGACATCTTCAGAGACATCTTCTACCTCGCTTTCAATGGACATCAGCTGTTAAATTTTTTTCTGAAGAATTGTACTCTTCAATTCACTTTTAGATTTTTCAGTTTTGAGAAGGACCATTCTTCGTTACAGTTAGCAACCCTCATGCATAAAAAGATTCCAATTGCTATTTCAATATTCGGAAAAGCGTCTTCAATATTGTTTTCTTTTAAAATAATGATATAATTCTGAAATACCCATTGCCTCTTCAGTCTCACTATTTCGGACTTTTCTCAAATATTCTGTTAGGTGCATACATTCCATCGTGAACTCTTTCGAGCTAATGTCATATCCTAACAGTAAACAATTTAGTTGGGCGAAGCGAATAATTTTGAATGCTTTGATGTATCAAAAGTAAGCAAAACAATTTTTCACAGATTAGCTAAGATTAAATCAGCAATCAGCTTGTAAACCTTGTAATAGTAGTCGAATGTTGGATAGTCATTGAAAAATTTATCATCGATTCCGCTGCTATCGCTAAGGTTTGGGCGCCCCATTGATCGCTGGGCCCTAGGCTCTAGTCTAGGGAGCCCGTGCGTAAAGATGGGACTGTTTGTACGTTGATATTTTTTAAAAGCTTAGTTTGAGGGTCTTGTACTTCTAAATGATCTAAAACTATGAAAGCGTACGGAAAAGAAGATCAAATAATATCTGCAACAGTCATTAAGACAATTTGTCGGCATATATAGTATTTAACAGAGGAAGCGGCAGTTGCAGTTGTTTCTCGATTGTGGAAGAATATTAGAAAGGTGTGATAAGGGGTAATGGTGACAGTTTTAACTAGCGGAGGCGGTTGCTAGTAGTAGAGTAGTACTAGAGTAGTAGTAGAGGAGTACTAATGTAATGGTAGAGTAGTAGAAATATCCCTTCTGAAAAGAATTTGCTTTGTGTCTTCTTTTACTTATTAATTGCTTTCCTATTAAATTTAACAATTCATTTTACTTGATTGTTAGTTGAGTATGGTTAAACTACTTGCTTGGAGGCAGAAGAAAGGTAAACACAGTGAGGATAAAGATTGACGAATCTTTTCGAAAATATGTTATTTTGTTGAACTTTGTTTTCATGACGGCATCAGAAAGAATTAAGCTATTGCGCTGGTTCTTTGTATATATACCCTAGTAAATATTAATATTGTTTGAAGGGTATGTATCGACCAATTCAAATGGCATTTGGTCAAGTTAAGCACCCTGTGCGCATGGATTAATGAAATATTATTTTTAATCCAATTGGGAACATTTTAGGGAGTGAAACGAAACAAATCGCATATTTAATTTAAGTGCTTGTCTAAGACAATTTAATAGAGAACAATTAATTTATAAGACTTTGGTAAGTATTATATGATAAAAAATAATTAATCAAAATTTGTATATCTCATCTAATACTTTTAAAAAAACACACGATTTTTAGACGCGATCACTTTCGATTTAATTAATTACTAATAAGTGGGTGAGTGATTTATTAATTATATTTAAGTTATGACATTAATACTATAAATGTTTTTAAAATTTAAAATATGCCATACAATCTACTGTTTCATAGATATGAAGGGTTACTGAATATAAGTAATTAATATACATAGGTAGTTTTTCTTCCTTAACCTTGGTTGGACGTTGTAAGTAACAAAAAAGCAACTATTTAAAAACCATCGCACACGTGGAAATTAAAAAATTAGCTTGGTAATGCGAAAAACATGTTTTTCTTTTTAATGGAGTTGTCGTGGGTTGTTAATCTATTTATTTCAGGTGATTTGACGAATATATTGTTAATATATCGACAGGTACAAGTGTGGTAGATAAATAAATGTATTAAACTGATACAGTTTTTCTTAAGTAAAGTTGTTATTAACTTTTTAACTATAAATATTAATACAAAATCACCAAATAAAAATATTATTATTTAAATGTATTATTCGCATTATGGGTATAAAAGGAAAAATCCTAAATTCACTTACGTTCCGATAGCTTTAAATTAAATTCCAATGAGTAATCCGACACTAACCACGCATATTTGGTTGTATGCAGAATTAAAAGCACTTTTAGAAACACACTTTACATATGTACGTACACCAAGTGACGAATTATAGGCGCTAGTTATTATTATATACTGGAAAATCAGGTAACGCCAGCCTTTCGAGTCGAAAACGAAACACACAACCTCGTACTGATTACTAGGACGGCCGATAACAATTACCTCAGCTATTTGAGGTAATAGATACGCTTCTGCCGCGACGATATCTAATCGCGGCACAGCTCGCAGTCTACACGTAAGGACTGTATACTTGACTACGTAGAATTGACGGTCGATCCTCACCTGGATTCTAGTAACAACGCACGACGACACACTATTATCGTGGTGTGGTCGACCGCGTCCTCAGTGGCTGCTGGCGGCTCCAAGCTACATAATAGGATCATCATTAACACGGAAATTTATTCTGAAGATGGCTATTGAAAAATAGAAAAGATGCCGGTGAGGTAGAAAAAGGTAAATGCGTAATGCAAGGTGGGAAATATTAAAGCATGTTCCTTTACTGCAGAAATTAAAAATATTAAATAGCATACTAAATTAATAAATTACTTCAAACAAATACTTGCTTTAGTTAAAACCTGACTATGCAAACGAGTTTTTGCTTTCACAATTTTTATATTTTACTTGAAACTTTGAGCAGCTGCAATGTGCTAGATATAAAGACAAACATTGAAACTCACAAGAAATGTAACAAGCTAATGTTTTGGAAAGATTTGGTAGTGAGGGCATTGTAGCGAAGTTAGATATTATTTTGAAATCAGTTCTTGTTTTTAGTTTAGTAAATTCGTAAGTAGTATTAGTAAATTATTTACAGTGTTGGTGATCTGGTGAAAAGCATAACTTCCAAGGTACTACATGTAACACTTGTTTCCTTTGTAGGTTCTACAGAGGATAGCAACTTAGTTGCTATTGTATTTATTTGTTTCAGTTCTTGAAATTAGTTGTTGATCAGAATTCAGTCCACTAGTTGATGTAGAAGATCTTTAATAAAATCCGTTGAGCTATACGTTTCAAATCTTAAAAATCAATACTTTCATCTCAGATGGAGAGAGGTAAATTACAGTTTTCAAATCAATGTTAGGATTCCATTTTTCATTTAAGATGTTTATGCGACATTCCAAAAATCTTTCAACAAATACTTCGGTAAAGAAAATAATTTAATGTAATATGCGAAGATAGGTATAAAATAATAGGATACGGTGGCTTAAATTAGTAAAACGATGAACTAGAAAGTTAAAGCTAGCCACTTTGTACTGAAAG
Source organism: Osmoderma eremita (assembly GCA_031763485.1). Classification (NCBI taxonomy): domain Eukaryota; kingdom Metazoa; phylum Arthropoda; class Insecta; order Coleoptera; family Scarabaeidae; genus Osmoderma; species Osmoderma eremita. The sequence continues at coordinate 66,844 of JARFOC010000215.1, read as the reverse complement.
CAATGATTTGAATCTGCCATTATGAATCTGCTCGCATTAATTTTCTTCCGGTATACGTGGATTTCTCACCTATCGTTATTACTAATTATTAGGGTATCTAAGAATGGAAGTTCATTATTATTCTCCTTTTCTAGTGTAAACTTTGTGGTTTCGAATTTTCAATTAAGTTCGTCTAAGAACTAATTCAAGTAATAAGAGTTTCTATCATATATGGCAAAAATGTCATCTGCATGACAAACTCAATGAACCGGAACGATTTGGTAGTAAATATAGAGATAGATTGAAAGCCGGAAGGTAGTGTTATTTAAGTGGTGTTCTGTGTGGTGCATATCTTCTAGAGTGGTACGTCTAACATGATCTTCCTTTGTAGATTCTGCTGAGGATGGCAACCTAGTTGGCGAAATACGTACATATCTGAAGTTCTTCACTGAACAAGGTGATAAGAGAATTTTAATTTTTGTTTTTAATGCGAAGAGGGGATTCAAAATAAGATAATCTGATGAAGATTCCTGTATTTCCTGTACTAATTTAAAATCAGTTTAGAAGTTTCGAAATACTTTAATTACTGATTAAACCAATATTATAAAGAAACTTGTAAGAGATGATGTGCCATAACTTTTAGATTAACCCCTCATTTTATTTTTCCATTTAAATCAATTTAAATCAATCCCTGAAATATGAATTACTACAGGCCCAAGATTTTTGTACAAACTGATATCTTCTTTTACAAATAATTTATACAAATATCAAGAAGTATTGGGGCGATCATATGCAAATGCCCCTGATTCGATTCCGGACCAAAGATTAAGTAGGTGCTAAGAGAGAATGTTGCAAACAAAGAGGAAGCATACTTAAGAAAAGTAAGCTCCCTTACTACTAATTGTAAGTATAGAACCCGAAAGAACTTTGTAATATATATACTCGTAATATATCAGGAAGACAATCTGCATTTTACGGTAGGAAAATGAGGTAAGTATATATTTGAAAGAAATTACTATATTATAAAGGCTATAAAGCTATTAAAATTAATGGTCAACACTTGTTATCACTGCAAGCGAATCTTAAACCTTAGTTTTTCCTGTTCTTCTTTCTGTTTTTGTTTTGTTTTATCATACATCCAAGCTTACCAGAAAGAAGATCTGGAGAAGGTGCTCAATTTAAATGTTTTCAGTTTCTTCTTCTAATATTAGAACTAGATCTTGTGTTTTTCAACTAATTGTAAGGTTTAGTCGTGGGATGAGTATAATCACACAATCGTTTTGGCGGATGTTTGGTAGTCGCTCCATTCTCTTCTCTTAGCTCTTGCTCATCTTACAAGATCAATCCATTCCTTTGTCTATCTTTTTATTTCCCATACGATCCTATAATATGTGACTGACTGTTACCGATCGCGATACTTGCATTTAAGTAGTTTTTAGGAGGTGCTTATTTACCGGATTTTCTGGCCTTATGTCAATTTCATGGATAATAACAAGTCTCGTAAGTGTTTTGTAGGTTTTTACTTTCTTTTTTACTTTTATTATTATTTTTGTTTAATATCTCGTAACTATCCGGAAATTATTGGAGCCATTGTTCACGCAATTTTATATACCGAAAACATTTTTGGAATATTTTGAAGTACCTGAATAAACCAAACAAGGTTTGATTACCGTGTTAATTTCCACGTTAGAAAAATATGTTTTCTACGGAAGTTTTAGAGAACATCCAGCGGCCAAAAATAGGTACTTCGCTATTTTACAGGGAATATTTACTGTGTGTTGTTTCTATTTTGTACATTGTCGCAAGCAGACTTGGCGACAAGTCTACGTGCACTATAATAGTGGATAAACATGGATTGGTACCGATTCATTTTCTGGCGTTAATGTCAAAGGTGTAACTCCTAAGAATCCAAAACTCCTTAAACTAGCGCGATACCTGCATGAGAGTCAACGCTTTTACTTACTTGGAGATTATGCGATGCAACGTAAAAGCGGCAGAAGTAGGTATACGAAGTTCTTGCAACACACATACATATGTAATACATAGACATACCTAAACAACATTCATTTGCGATTGTATACACAATATAACTGGTCTGGCGACTGTCTATTTTCTTATCCAATAATTTTTTCTCTCGGCGTTTGAAGCTCGAGAATGCTCGCTTCAATTACCGATACTTTTCCCAGTGCGTGGCGGTATCGATAACTGGTACTATTATAATGAATGGGTAGTTGCTATACACGTATGCCCAGCTCTAGCCGGAAAATTGCAGACGAAATCGGAATCAGTAGAAGTACAGTGGAACGTATTCTGAAACGCAACAAATACAATCGCGAGCTTGCAACAGTTGCAAGTCAAATTTTTGTGACAATAACCCCTAGAAATCTTGCGGCAGGGAGGCGGGAGTTTTACGATAGACTCGGCTATTGTTTGACCGCGAATGTAGGTATTTTCGAACCCTCCATAAGGTAACATTGTTAGAATTTCAATTTCAATAAGAAACGTTGTTTATTTTCCTACTTAGAATTACTTTCTCGTTTTCCTGCATCGCATAGCAGCTACAAAATGAATATAGGTCTGTACTTTTTACCGTAATGTGAGAGTACAGAAAAACTACTCTCCATTATTGAGCGGACATGCGTGCGTGCCCTTGTTCTGTTTATGATACACTGCGACGGGATATATCTTGTTGTCAGTGAGACTCGAATGCGCGGTTGCCATTCACTAAGCAATCCCCCGTTCCGCTGTGGTCATATGTGTATACACGAATAGTAGTAGTAGGCGGTTTCGCCGGTTCAATGTGTATGGTCGTCATGCATAGAATATTTGTTTTATTTGCGAAACTCCGTTGACATGTGAAGAAATTAGAAGGTATGATATCGACGGTGATGCCTGAGGATAATAATTTCTAAAAGTAACCGGTTAATTTCCAATACGCAGTCTCTTTTTTTGCTGTGGCTGTCGCAGTTGTTTAGCGCTAGTCTTGGATTGACTAGTTACCGGATTGGTGTTGGAGATGAAAAAAGCAAGTTATAGGCTCTGGCACTGTGGATGTAAGGAAGAATATTCAGTACGTGTTGTATATTCATGTAACTAAAATGACATATGTAAGTTAAGCAATGTAGCATAAGTAATGTACAGTTGCCGGTAAATGTAATCACCTGCTATACCGTAACCTTGCCTTTGATGTCTTAATGAGAAGATTAGTATTTTAACGGAGATGTTTACAAGTAATTACAATCTTCATTATCTTAAATACTTACGTTTAATGTTGCTTAACTATCATAACACCCGGACATCTAATTAATTACAGAACAAAATAAAAATCATAACTTGCATTTACCGACTAGTGTGATCATAAAAATTAAATGAAAATAGAACATAGTATCATTTCAAAGGACACTACTGAAAAATAAATTATAAAGAATGTTACTTAAAATTATTGGAGGAAGTGTAATAATTTAAATTAAAATCAGATTTTAGAGAAACAGGTTAACGTCAGGTGTACTACAGTGATCGCATCTAGAGCCGCTCCTTTTTGTTTTGTTCATCAATAAATTACTTGGTCCTCTATCATTTCCCAGTACTTTCCTACGCTGATGATTTATAGCTATCCATTAAAACGTGGAATGGCGTATTGATGATTGTGTTCGGAATCTGAATTAAAGCTGAATAACAATAAATGTTCGTTTATTTGCTATACCACGAAAGAAAATATTTAGATATTTGGTTTGTTTATATTTATGCAGTTTGGAGTGTTTTTAAGTTTTATTAAGTGTGAGTGACGTCGCAGTTTCTAGGACGTTGAATGTGTTTGGAGTAAACGGAAAAATACTCATACTGATGGAGTATTAAGGAACATGGAATCTAAGTTCACATAAAAGTTTGGGGATATCAAAAGATTCTGAGAGAAGTTAGATAGCAATTTAAAGGCCCGTCAGCAATGTTGCTCTGGACGTTGTTTTATAGAAGTTGTTATAGAATATTGTCGTCAAAACATTAACCGGAATAGAAGTTAAACTTCCTAAAGGAAAGATATTTAAGAAAGCGTCTTTAAAAATTTTCGATGATATTGAAATGAGGGCCGCCAAACATCACAGTCATACTTCATCTTAGAGTTGGGAAGAAAAAATAGAGGGGAAGTATAGAATCGAAAGGATTGAAATGTTTGGTAGTACGAGGTGTGTAAATTACGTTATGAGACTGATATTTTTAAATATTTTTATTTGAATATAATTACAATTGAACGTTGTCTCCCTCAAAATAACTCCCTTTGGAAGCCACACAGCGTTGGAGACGATTCCTCCATTCCTCATAGCAGTGCTGGAACTCGGATTTTGGAATCGTCGTTAGCTGGTCGGTTACAGGCGTTTGAATGTTTTTGTGTGTCCCAAAATGATGTCTCTTCAGATGAATTTTCAATCTTGGGAAGAGAAAAAAGCCACAAGGACTCAAGGCAGGTGAATAAGGAGACTGAAGAGCCACAAAAATATTTTTACTGGCCAAAAAACCGTTTATGGAAATTGCTGTGTGACAAGGCGCAGTGTCATGATGCAGGATCCAATCGTTCTTGATGTTTGGTCTCACACGCATTACCCTTTTTCGGAGTCTTTCGAGAACCTCTCGGTAAAAATGTTGATTAAGTCTCTGACCTTGAGGCGCGAACTCTTTGTGAACGATTCCCTTGCACTGAACGCGTATTACTTCATTCAGTCAGTCTCATTACTTAGTTTACACACCTCCTACGTATTAAAAGGAATAAAAAAAGATATAGGGACATTGGATATGCAAAACAAGAGTTAATCTATTATTAAAAATAATGAATTAAGATTATTGAGATATTTCCAACGATTTACAGTAGCTCAATTAATATTTAACGTAAAACAATACACTTACGAAAGAAAGAGACAACATCGCATCTATAGATACATTTAGGGGGAACTTATAGACGACACTCCAAGAAGACAAATTGTTAATTACGTGATGGTCACAATCAATTCTGGATTGGGTTTTAGAAGAAGGTTTGAAGACGTTGGAGATCACGGAGAATGGCTAATAAATGTTAAGAATACTAGGTATTACCCTTAATATAGGATAAATTCTCTTTTATCGTTTTCCTTAATCGTCTCTAAATAGCTACGAATATGTTCGCCTTGCTTGTAGAATGTTGAATGGTTGCTGAAAGCAATACGATTAGGTGCACAAATATGTAAAGTGTATCTGTTTTTAAATATTTTGAATTCTATTTTCTCCTAATTTATTGTTTTACGTAACGGAATTTGTTATAATGTTTACAATTTCCATCTTTTAGAAAAGATTTTGTTAAACCGTTCACCGTATACTGATAAATTTTGACAGTTTATTTGTTTACAGAGTGGCTGCTATGAATTCGTGGTAAAATGGCTTTTTCCAGATGAAAACATTATTGCGATAATGTCACTTACGATTAGGTAGTTATTTTCTAACTGGTATAGTTGTTATTACTGTGACGAGAAACTAATTAACAGTGACAAAATTAGAATAGTAAATGTGGTATAAGATTCCTTGCATATAAATGTTTTGCATCTAAATTTGCATACAGTGAGAATGGTAATATCACGGTGGTAAGATGATTTCGGCTGCAGGAAGTGGGAAAACAGTATCTCAAGCGGATGGATCTGTTTCTTAAATTGCCGACAGCCATCTAAACATTCACACAATTATATAAATGCGTGTGTGAGCTTCTGAAAGGCGTACATTAAGAGAAACAGACGCATATACGAGTACATAACGAGATTCCGATTTAACAACGAACAATAGCTGCTAGTAGAAGTGTTGATAAGCAACACTAGAGATGAGCGATTAAGATTTCATATATAATGCTAGCAACTGTACAGGTAACAGTTATGTAATTGTAGAATTGTGACCTGTACCACCTCTTTGTCGATTATTAAAGTTTAGATACGATACTAAAGAAAATTTGCAGAAACCAATAATAGCATTAAGCCTCTATTAAGAGATAATTATTGAACTCGTCAAGGGATTAAGAATTATCTTTACATTAAACTTGACTAGGAATTAAGGTACAGGTTTGAATATATAATCACTTGCATAAGAGGTGAAAGTTGTTAAGGGATTGTTAAGGGGTTGTTAACGGATTAAGAATCAATTTGTTGTGAATTTATAATTACTTGTAATTGCATAAGGAATAAATGTTTACAATAAACTCCGCCAATATAGGGATGATATAAAATATTGCACTATAACTGAAATAAATTAGTTCTTCGGAAATCCTGTAAGTGCAGTAAAGTTATTATTAGGTTGTTTGTGATGGGAGCGATAGAATCAAAACCTGGGAAACCAGTCATCCTGTATTCTGGATACAAGTCCAACTTAAAAGTAAAAAACAAAAACTTAACTCTTCGATGGATTTGCATAAACAGGAACTGATTGTTACTGATAAAGTAAAATCAAAAGTTATAAGTGAGAAAAGCCATAACTGTGTTTCAGATATTGCGAAAAATGAAGTCGATAAGTGCTTATATAAAGTCAAACAGAGAGCAAGAGAAGAAATGACACCAGTATCGCAAATATATCAGCAAGATATGATGGTTGCTAAGGACAGAGGTTTGGATTTCGTTACAAATATTCCACACTTTACATCAGTGAAACATGCATTATATAATGAGCGACACAAATCGCTAGGCATTAGCTTGCTTCCGAAAAAACGAGACGATATAGACGACCCGAGTTTATGAAAGAGTATGTCATAGTTGACGATGGTATGGAAGACAGGATTCTTGTATTTGCAATGGACGGAGGTAATTTATCAACAGGAGGTTTTTGCTTCCTATTCGATGGGACTTTTAAAAGCTGTAGTTGAATCTTTTGCCAATTATATACAATTCACGTGGATATTGGTAGTACAGAAGAAAGAACAGACATCATCCCTACCGTATATGCCCTGCTACCCGACAAGAAAGAGGCCACGTATAAACGATTTTTCTTCTTATTAAAAAATAAAATCAAGAATTTCTTACCAAAAACATGTATTTCCGATTTTGAAGTTGCCGCAATTAATGCTTTAGAAGAAATTTTTGCGGCTACAGTTATCAAAGGATGTAACTTTCATTTTAATCGAGCCCTTTGGCGTAATGTACAAGATTTAGGTCGAACAAACTTGTACTTATAAGGAAAACGAGGAAGTAAGAAACCATATAAGCAAATGTGCTGCATTAGCTCATGTGCCAGAAGATAAAGTTATAGATGGTTGGCTGTCTATAATGGAAAATTCTCCTACCGATGAAGCCATTGCTAAATTTATAGATTATTTTGTTGATCAATGGATTGATAATTCTCGCCGAAGATTGACTTGCGATGGAGAACGTCATCGGACTACAAATTCTGTAGAAAGATAGCTAACAGACTCAACAGACGGATCGGAAAAGCACATCCTAAAATATTTGAATTAAAGTTCTTCAGGAAGAAATACACTATTATAATACTGTTTTCCTGCAAAATTAAGTGTGCATAAGTACCCCTAAAAGAGCAAAAAGATACTGTAAATTAGATAGGCGGTTAAAAATAGTGCTGAGTGGCCTAATTCAAAATAGACAAAACCTTAGTGACACATTGGACATGCTGAAATATATTGTAGACTTATAGATAGATTTACTTTTAATTATAATTAAGTATTGTATAACATTGAGATTAGATAAACCTTGCTCTACATAAAGTTAAAGGTATTTTTTTTTAATTTTTCCTATTTCCTGTAAAATATAAAATTGACGCAGGAAACGGAATTCAAAAACATATTCACTTCCCATCTATAAACTGAACGCCGAAGGAGGAAAATTTTGACACAAACGGTCACAAATCTTTAATTCTTATTATTGTAAGTTGAAATAATTTACTGTGATAAGTAATACTATATAAGTAAGCACGTATGTACATACACATGTACCAGCTATTTTAGATACATTTCGCGTACTATAAACGCTGGAATATGCACGTTAACCGATTTAACCTTCAATGATATGTGGTGTTTACCATAGCACTTGCTAGGCTCTTTTTATTTGCATTATATTCTATTGTATCTAAGCATTAACGATAAATATAAATTCGTTCATGTCCTCGAATGTTTATTGCATACAAATAGATCTTGTGAATTGAATTGTTATTGATGTACTCAAATATGAGACTGCTGTTGACTTGAATGCTTATCGAAAATTGTAAGGAGATTGTACACCAATGACAGGGTCAAAAGTAAAGTATTAGTGCTAGATAGACATTAATGATGTGATTGTAGTGAATGGTTCTAGTTGGTGTATTATTGTAATTTAACTATTGCAGATTAATCAAGTTAGGATAATTTGTTTTAATTTTTTTATTACTTCAATTTATGTTCACATATTCTGTGAAAATTATTAATACGTAGTCACCTCAGATTACATGCATGTTTAATATACTAAAAGTTCCTTGAGTACACTTTAATGGAATCGTTTAAGCACTCATGTATAAAATAAAACCAAGGCTTGTCGATTTATCCAGTGGTGTGTCAGTAAATGTATAATCGATTATTTTCTTTAAAATCAAGAGAGCATACTTATTTTTATTCGTATAAACCTTGAAAGTTCAATGCTCATTAAATTAAGCATAAATTACTTTTGCCTTATATAAAGAAGTAGACGTTTATAACTCATCCGGAATTGTGACAAGTTAATTGGCAATAATCCTCCGTATATATTTTTTTCTAGATAAGAAGGTAATTGTAAAATTGGGGTAATTGCTAATGACGTACATAGATTCTACGGACAAGTAGGTGGTACTCATTTGGAGAACAAAAATGGAATGGCTTCTGTAACGATTTCGAATACGATATCGATTAAAATAATGGAGAAAGGGCACTCCTAATAAATACATTCATACATGTTTCATTTGCAAGTTTTGTAATACAATATGTGTGGATGTTAATGGATCATTGATTCAAAATGCAGCTAATTATCGATGCAAGAGCAAAATGTGAGATATATGTTTGAAATGTTTTATATCTCATACCCAACCTATTATATTTCATACATACGAGGGATGTCCGGTTACTAAGGTACGTTTGCGCGACACACCGCCTACTTTGGTCTGATCAGATTGAAACTTGCACGCATTTTAGATGTGCATATGTACGGCATAGGTGGCTATTATCATTGCCTTATTTTCAGTACGTGTGTAGTGACAGCCGCACAATGTTAGTTCCAATCGAAACATACTCCAAGTTTGAAATGCGAGCTGTCCTTTGTCTTTTTTTGCATGCAAATAATGAAACACCGAAATTCATAAAAAGATACTGAAGACTTAAAGAGAATGAGTTATGAGTCGAAAAGAAGTTAGTTTTTGGTGTTAGTTTTCATTGGTTTGGGCCTTTGGAAAGCTCATTTGTTGGGTAAAAGGTTTGAATACGACGACGAAGTTCATGAGGAAGTACTTTAGTAGCAGTATTTTACAAATTTGGATCGCACCTTTACAAAGAGGGTTTATAGAAGCTTGTCCCTCGCTGAGATAAATGCGTTAACATTTGCGGCGATTATGTTGAAAATAAGCTAATCGTTCATGCCTTTACTTAGTGTATGCTTGATTTCTATAAATAAAGTAATCTGTCTGTAATTCAAAAATGTATCTTAGTAATCGGACATTCCTCGTGCGTTACCATTAAAATATAATATATAAAGAGTTGTCGGATAATTTTCGATTAATATAATTTATGTTATAACATTCTCACTATAGCAGCCATCTTGCTATGATGGTAGGAATATTTTGGATGAAATAAAATGAAAAATGCATCCTGCTAACCAGTGCCCATATATGTACTTATAAAATGTTCTCTTTTGTGTAAGATGAAAAATTATACGCTGATGTTGTGGACATCTTTAATGTCTTTAATGACTAGCGCGCCAAATCTCATATATTTTAAACTTGAAAGGATGCATAATTCCATACTTAATTCTGTTCATTCTTCTATACAAGCTCTCTTTCGCATGATGTCATACACAAAATGTGTCAAAAAGTGCATGCATTCTGCCGTGCAGATTTTTAAGTAGAACATATTCTATTTCCAAATATAATTCTGTTCAGAAAGTGAGCGCGCAAGTTGCGCAAAAAACAAGATTCGATTAACGTATTCCAAAATGTTTAATTTAACTTAAATTTACCGTTTCGCTTACCAGGCGAAATACAATGAACACAATGTTCGGATTACTCCTCCCCCACGAAACAATAAATAATTCCCGACACGTCAATCTTCCAGACAAATACGCAATAATAATATAAATACCGATAGTCTACAAACATGCAAACATGAAGATTTACAATTTTGTCGCCCTGAAAGAACATTCAGCACACATCTTTAAATGATATTTGCAACAACATTCAGTAGGCAATAGAATGTTCAACATTGCCTACAAAGACTTACACTTCTTTCAGTAATTGACATAAGCAAAAGCGGTTTCGCCATCTATCTTCTGTTCAACGAACTAACGTTATAAAAATTGAAAGTTTCCTTGTTTGGAATGAGTTACGTAGCGACATAATATATTAAAATTCTCCTCAGAAAATCGAATGCCTCTTAAATGCTCTGGGAATTCGCGCACGTTCTAATGCTTAATATTGAATTAAAACAGTGTGCACAGAAGGATAATAGGTATTCCGGACTCGTACATTTTACTGTCGTTTTTGCGAAAAAAATGCCTGCGCCCAATGTCACCTTTTCGTAGGTGTTCAACTATAGATCGTCTCAACCTCCGAATGCAGTACAGAGCTTATGAGAATTCGATACACGATTGCCAAATAGTCGAATCAGCTGTATATTATTACTTCCGGTTCCATTATTTGGGTTTCTGGCAGTTAAAGTCCATATTTGGGGAAAACAGTAAATTATAAAAAGATATATTTTTTTAAATTTAAGGGTCAGTGAAAAAGCCCATAATCTTCATTAACGTAATTTACATTTCGAACATTTATTTAGGAATTCGGGGTATTATACAATTTATAAAATTTAAAGTAAAATTCCAAGTTTCCACTTTTGTAACAAAATTGACTGGAATCTTTTCAAATCCTCATATAATACAATAATATTTAAGAAACGAATAGATATTACACATACATATGTCTTGTTTCAAATTTTAGTCATGAAGCAGTTTGATCTTCAGATGATGACGAATCTGTTACATGAATAATAAATTATTCAATGTCATCTTACAAATTATCCACTATACACATTTCCTTTTCAGTTTTTTCTACATGTTTGATGTAATTTTGCCAATTAACAACTGTTACAGTGCTATATGCTCTTCGAAGTAATTCCTCCATGTCTTTTATCTTAAACGTGGTATTATTCATTTTTATACAGTTTTTAACTTGTGCCCATACCATTTCAATGGGATTTAGCTCGCAGTGGTAAGGCGGTGTTAGAAGAACTTCATGACCTTTTTCTTTTGCAAGTTCGTCAAGCTTGCTTTTACCATACTGCGATTTAATTCGTGACAGACAAAATAGCAAGTCCCTTTTTAGCATATCGTCAGTGGTTCGTATTTGTTTCTCACGGAGCCAATCAATGATATTGTTTTTTCTCCATGCTGCCGTTGGAATTTTTTCTAATTTTCTGCAGTGATAGGAGCAATGTAAAATAGCAAGAACTAAATTGTACTTTCTTCTCTAAATTTCTTGATCTCTCGTAAGTGGTTGTGCGTCCACCGAATAATGTCTCGTTTGATGTGTATACTTTTACGTCCTATTTTTTCAAATTCGAAGCCATATCGTGTAACGATCTATGCAAGGTTGCTCGACTGAAGTTACGGGGATCATCATCAGCATTGACAGCAGCAAGAATTGCGTTTAATGTAGGTGGCATATTCTGCATAAAAAACTACGCACTTTACGTCGAATAGGTGCTTGCGTGTTCTCATCGTATGTTTGTAATCGATCATTTAGTTGTATACCTTTTCTTTTCTTGGGGTTTTTGGACTTGATAATGAACCAGTTTGTTGCTCCTGTTCTATATTATATACTGTAAGCTCTGAGAAACCCAAAGCATTACTTGCTTCTTGAACGGCAGCACTAACATTCATAGTTTTATTAAAATAATTTAAAGCATTTGCAATGATATACTTCTCCTTCAGGCTAAATTTTTCTCCCTTACGTCGTTTTCTCCTTATAGGTACTTTGCCGACGCCGACATATGTAAATAAATTGCAACATAGAAATCGGAAGTGAAGATGGCGCTAATGACAGCAACTGAGGATAGTAAAAGATAAAAGTTGCTATTATACCCCATACTTCATACGGAGGTTGGGACGATCTATAGTGAACGAATTCGAGCACCAGGAATGCGGTTATCCGTTGTTGGGTGTTGTCTCCCTCGTTCGTCGTAATTTGAAATACGCTGGTTATACGGCGCGTTACGTGTGGTCGAAATAAATCGACATAACACCGGCGCAACGTGTTTACGTCTGTGGTTGCTTGGTAATGGATGATCGCGGGATTAACGTATGCAGGTACGTGTTGCATTTCCTCATCATACGCGTGTGTAACGGATAGTAAGTCAGATATTTCGGTGAAATTTGGTAATGACGTTACGGATTACATATTCATAGAGAAAAAGAGCAATGGAAGTTGGGTGCTGGTGTGGTTTAGTTTTATGAAAATGACAGAAGGAAATAAATAAATAAATGAATAAATAAACGGTTATTGTCTAGTAAACCATAAAATGGCATAAGACAAGTCACAGACAAAATCAAAAATTACACCTGCGCCATAAATAAAGAGGACAACAAAAAACAATCAAGCCTGCGAAGTTTCATTCTTAGTAATATTCCAATTTGATAGATACTCATCCAACGTGTAGTAGATATCGTATAATAACAATTGTTTCAATGCCTTCTTAAATTGCTTTGAAATATCAATTAACTTGATAGAAGCAGGTAAAGCAACATACAATTTAATTCCCATATACTGAGGAGATCTTTCATATATAACTAGTTCATGGTGGGGAATGCACAACATGTCTACTTCTAGTGCTATATTCATGAAAATCACAGTTTCTTGTGAAATTATTTAAATTCTTATGTACATAGGAAACTATATCCAGTATATATAGCAATGTAAGTCTAAAATCCTTAGATTTTTAAATATAGCTCTACACGATGTACGCCTACCATATTTCTTACCGCCAACTTTTGTAAAATAAATAACTTTTTCGCATGACTAGAAGCTCCCCAGATCATCAACCCATAACGTAGTTGAGACTCAAACTGAGAATAATAATATGACAAGCAAATATCCCTTCCAACAAGATCTTTTAGACGGTCAATGCATAGCATAGCTAAGATAATTTTGATTCATATGCGTCTTCCAATCTAATCCACTCTCAATGTATAGACCCAAAAATTTAATAGATTGGATTTGTTTGATTGATTTGCCATTTAATGTCAAAAGAGAACTCTCAGTTAGTTTACCTGACCCAGGGATGAAATACATAAAAGCAGTTTTGGCTCTGTTTAAATATAGCTTATTGTTTGTAAACTATGGATCAAATCTCCCCAGTCTCAGCTGCATGTCCTCCAATAACCCTACCCCATTCGAGCTAACAGACATGTAGTAGCTACAGTCGTCCACGTATAATACTGGACGAGAGGATATATTTGGTAAGTCATTGATAAATATAATGATTAAAAGTGGTCCGATTACATCCTTTGACTACTCGTTTTGGATGTAGCTGGCCGCTCCATTTATATCCACAAAGTGTCCATGATCCGATATATATGATTCAACCCAGTTACATAAGTACTTTGCCACGTATGGCATAATTATATATCTTCTGAAGAAGAAGAGATTGATCTACCATGTCAAACGCCTTACTTAAATCCATGAAAATACTAGGGCATTTTAGGTTTTCATTAGTACAATTCTAAATCATGGTTATCGATTGGGAAATTGATGTTGTGCTTCTACCTTTCAAAAATCCATGTTGCGAAAAATTAAAATCGTTTAATTCACTCTATAGTCACCTGTTAACCATGCCACTATACATTGAACTGTACCTACGGTAGGTACAGTCTTGCTTAAAAATATTAAGATATATAAATATGTCAATATTTTTAACTACGATTAGGTAAATTGAAATAACAGTGCGTAGTTGTAATTAACATTTAGTTAGACGAGCACTGGCGTTAATGACGCTAGCTATTCACTTGGACATAGAGCAAACCACTTCCCGTCACTCCTCGCCACATACATATGTCGTTCCGCTCCTAATGGAGGTATCGCTTTAGTCTTCTATCGAATATATATTATTCCGGATCTTCTGCTTCAGTATTCACCATATACAGGGAAACTATCCGTGTTAGAAAAATACGCTGCTTCTATGATTGACGTTTGGCAATAGAATATCCAAGGATAACATCGACCACCTACTGGAATCAATGCCACGAAGTGTGAGGGTGTGTGAAACTAACAGGGGAGGCGCAACACAATATTAGAGAAAATAAAATCATGATGTGTTTGTGCTATTTCTATGAAATTTGGTCAAAGGATTCGCAAAGATTTGCAAATTCCATGTTATGCAGTATATGTATTATTTAACTAAATCCAACTTTTGGAAGAGCATAAGGTCATATTAATAGATATGAATAACGGAGCATTTAAAAAGAATTTGCTATAGAAATAAATTGTTTTCGGCAAGTGTGATATCAATACATATACTTTATATTGATTTAATGAGTGAATAGATGCAAAGATACTGCTGTTTCTAGCCAATTCTATATAACTCCGTTTTTGTCATCGATATATATATGTAATTTACATATTTCATTTATATGTTTAATTATATGTATACACTGGCTTTATTTATCACAATCGGCGAGTTCATTTTGCATCAAAATCCCATAGAATAATTTTTATAGTACATTTAAATAGCAAACTTGAAACAAACAATTTGCAAGATTAGGAAATATATTTCTTTGATAATTAGAGATTCATGTAATTGATTGTCTTTCGTATCACCACGAATATAGATTAATAGACCAACTGAAAAAAGCCGCACATTCATATTACATTATATCACGTCAGAAAACTACTAAAGCAGCAGTGGCAATCATTTTGAATTGGCCGTTATGTATACTATGTTTATAAACAACATAAATAAATAGAATGTAAACAAACAGGGAAACATTACCGATATCACACGTAAATAAATATTCGGTGTTCATGGTTTGAGTGATAAGTACTCCAGTGAACGTTCGATTATTAAAAGATCGCGATTATGCCCATAACTAATTTGCAACCTTAATAATGCAGGAAATTCAAACACATTAGTGCAAATCTAGACTAAAATCTTATACATATGTCATACAAATGTACTTATTGCAGTTCAAATGAATACATATGCGAATTAAATTAACTAAATGAAATATTGGTTTTTAGTATAAATGATTTTTCTTATATATATACGTAACTACAAAATTTACGTATGTGTAAAGACAAAATCAGGAATGTTTGTAGTTACGTCAGATTTGTCTATGACGTATGCATCGTCCGTGGCAAATTTATTTTGATTCAATTATACCAACCGTGATAGCAACGAATTGTACAAAATCACGGTTGTCAATTTTTTTGAAGTTTTAAAAAAAGCTTTCATAAATGTATTACTTCATTTGTAAATACTTACAGAATGAAAGTGAATAGGCTGAGCTTAATATGAAATACATATATTTTTTTAAATTAAAATAAGTAGAAAATATGGAAGCAAAAACATGAAACTGTTTCGGAAATAGAATGCATCTACTGTATAGTCTAATATACGTTACCAATGATAAACTAAAATAAATTAAAGTCAATACGAACTTTTAATTTTATTTCTATAACATAGTAAACAGAAAAAAAACATATATAGATACCTACTGACAAACATACTTTTTATGTAATATGTGCAAAACTTAATACAAAGTAAGTTGGTGAAGAATTGCGAGGACTGTGGGCTGGTATCACCAATACGCAGTATCGGGAAAACCACACCATTCAAATTGATTTAATAAAATTCGGGGCATATGTTTCAAGAGCACGTCGGCTCTCATTGTCAACCAATGAGCGCCGACGTGCTCTATGTCGTCATCCTGCCATGATTTTCTTTGACTTCCCTTTGAAAAAATCCAGGTGTCGTTTAAGAATACAATAATTCTTTTAAAGGCGATGTCAACATTAACTGATATTCCCTTAAAAAGGAAAATCGTAATGCTGAGATATCATTCTTCTCAATTAGAGCTCTGTGGTTATTATCTTTTTTTAAACTTAAACCCCAAAAGATGTAGTAAACGTTGTAATGAAGAAATGCTAGTAGGTAAAATATTATTATGTTCTAGCACTTCTCGTAACACTTTTACTGTTACATGATGTTCTATAAAAATATGCTAAATCAGAACTGGAATTTGATTGTGCAAATTAACTTACTATCCATGTACATCTCATAAATTACTTTACGAACATGCATTTTGACTCTCTCTGACACTTCACCGAGGTTTAGGATTGCGTATACGTTTGCTTCCGGTTTTCAGATATTACGTTTGTCCTCATTCGTGATTTTTCCTGTACGTACCGAGCCAATCCAGAGTAATAAATGTATCTGTTATCAAACAACTACATAAACGAGAATTGCATTCGGTTAGGGCAATTTGTATTAGACTTGCATTTCAATGCGATTTACTAAGATTCGCCATACACCAATAGAAAACAAACACCACAGGAAAATTTTTGTACTATTTCTATTTATCCTGCTAATTTGAATTAATTAGTAACAATTAGTAGGAGTACAACAATTTATGAATCAGCTACTCTCGATCATACAGCTTTGATGGAATTTCCGCTGTACATAGCTGATGGTCAAACTGTCCGGCATACCGTTCGATTCTCAGAAGAATACGCCATACACCATCAATGGGAAAGTTGAAATGGAATTTACGGAATTGTTCGGTTTATTTTCTGTTACATAGATTCGATACAGCTAGGTCATCATGAGCGTGAGCGAGTTACGATCGAAGAGGTATATTCGTATCTACATAATACTCAGAAAGGAGATAAGCTGTTACGACCTACAACAATTTAGAATGTGAAACGCGTTTACGGTTATCCTTTATGCCGGTGATTCATTCTTGCTTTTCCGCTATTATTTCTGGGGACAGAAAAATGTCCCCTTGAGCTGGCGGTGGGTAATATGAGGATGGTATTACTAAAGGAATTACGAGATTTCGGAGTTTTGCACTCAAAACCCTTCGCGAGTAAAATAAAAATTGATGTACAAGTCAGGTCGAAGGATATTAAATGAAAGTACTTAATTTTTTAAGGGAACGCTTTCACGCTTTCTCCGAAGGTTTTCGATGAACTAGGAAGACCTTCACGTTTTATTAAGATCTTTTCTATAAACCGTAGGATTTGCTTTACAAATTTTAATAACACTGGTCAACAAAATTTCTGATTTATTTTGTCCCACGAGGTAAATTGGGTGAACTTGGTAGTACTTTTTATACTTATTTCATATCTGTTTTCAGAATTTTTCTATCGGGCAGGGTTTCAGAGTGACAAAGCAATAAAATTATGTGAAAGTATATATTATAATGTGTGTATAAATCATGAAAAAATGATGTACAAGATGATATATTTACTTGGAGAATATGCTGTTATATGACTATCGGCTGTACTTTGCATTAGAAACATCTCTCTTCAGCGTCCAGCAATAGTTTGCCAACATAGCATGGCTCCATTTGCTTTGGCATCATCAGCACTTTTATCGTCTCTTAGTGTCATGTTTTGTGGAGGTTTAGGCACAGGTAATTCCGGACTGTGAGGTACTGGTCTCAGTGCAGATGGAAT
>JARFOC010000215.1:17391-32179 GCA_031763485.1 Osmoderma eremita | reverse complement strand
CGGGTGGTTTACACATTTCCTTGGCATTTTTACAGGTGATCAAATGTTCGCGGTGTCACTACAATAGCTTGAACGCAACACTATTTAAAACGTTAACAACGTCAGCGTATATATTAATTCACCATGCCGACAACTGAAATAACAAGAGATGCTATCTAGGAATGGAAAATTCAAAGCTTAACACGTCAAGACATGTTCAAACATTAACCATTGCATGCTACTTGATCAGTTCCGAGCTCTAGCCTACAACTGAAATAACGTCAAGACATGTTCTCTTATACTACATAACTTGCATGCATATTCTAGGTGGATAAGCGAATATCCTGGAACATAAAAAGTAAGGGTGATGGAGAAAGTTTCTGAAAACATAATTGATTTCAGCATGCAAACGTATATGGGAATCAGGCATTTTTGTGCTTGGGACAAAAATCTTGTTAACCAGTTTAATCATTGATGAAACGCCTTAAAAAAATTATCATCGTATTTACAAAGGAAAATCATATTTAGAAAAAATCACAGAGCCGTATTCAAAAAAATTCAAAGTTAACGAAGATTATTCAAAACCAAACTATTTTATTTCAAACCTGAATTTACAGTACAAAATCTTAACAAAGGGATTTTACATCTTCAAAACGGTAGTGCTTCCGCCAAAAATTACAAGAATTTGTTTTTGAGTTTGATATATATAATTTCGGTTCTGTTTGGAAATTTAATTTATTTAATGAACTTTATTCATCTGTAAGATACAAAAATTTCTTTTCCCCATCTTACCGATCCTGTATTTCTTATATTTTTCCAGAACAGTAATTGCCTGAATTGTATTAAAAGATAGGCAACATCCATATACAGGGTGATACTGGTATAATAAACCGCGGAAGGACATCAGAAGCATAGTAACAAGTTAAACTTTAATATAAAGATCGTGTTTCTGTGGCCACGCAGTACTCAGAAAATTATTGGTTTTTATTGGGGTCCGGCCCTGTCCATATAGCCTTTATCCAACATTCATATTTCTGATTTGCATTGTGATATTAGAACAACAACTTGTCCCCGTGAACACAGTATATTTGTGATTAGTATTAACGTATTAGTCGGTATAGATTCATATGGGCCGGCTTTAGGTACATTTCGGTGCAGAAAAATAAAAGTCCTAAGGCATACAATTGTTTTTCATTTTCATCGATATATTGATATGTATTTCTTTACTTGTTCTTGCAGTTTACTATACACTTAATCCCCCTGTATATTCACTGTTCAATTTCATTTTAACCACCAAATACTTTCTGCGCCATTGTGAGCGTGAATATGCGCTCATATTTTCAGTAAGTAGCGAGTATTACCATCCTCATATCTCCACCATAAGCGCCATTGTAAACATTGCGTCTTTGTATATTGTCCTACAAAGTAGACAAGTATCATAAAACTAGTTATTAAACTACAAAGTCATATTATGCATCCATGTACTAAAATTGTGTACGTTGTTATACCTACTAATACTACAGGTAATTTATAAAAGAGGCGACGTTCAAACATTAAAGGTATTCAGTTACGACTCTTAGTTTAAACTCAATAATATTAATGGATACCCCTTAAGCTATTTCGTGCGGAAAAGGGATTTTTACCTACAGGAAGCTGTAGGTAAAAGTCTCAATTGGCTCAGACCCAATTGGCTGATACAACAAAACAGTTTAATCGTAGATTTTGTTGTGTCAACTAAATGGGTTTTTTAGTGTATGGTATATATGTAAGCATATGTATGTGCCTAGTATAGATAAATATTTCTACTGTCGTATCCAATTTACAGACGAACGGGTCCCATTAATAAATTAATTGTCATTTGATATAATGCCGTATTATATCAGTTTCCAAAGCCGGAATAGTTTTCCAAGAAGAGGTAAGCATATACTTAGGTGTATGTACGTTGCTGCAATCGGTGCTTGAACTAAACACTCTACGGGGAGGCGTTGGGTTGTGCATGCAGCAAACGACTTAAATAGATCATTCGCAACAATAAGCGGAGCACGTCGAGATCATTGTTTAACTGCAGGAGCTGGGCGTGTTAGAGAATTGTTCCGGAATGTGTGAATAGAGCTGAATAAAATCCAGGCAGACAGGTAAATAAGATTAATTAGATTTCCAGATTTTGTGGATCAATCTTTCTACTGTTCTTTCAATGGGAGATCTGCATTCTAGATTACGTTTTGAATTAAACTCCGATCTTTTCATGTATTTGTCTATTTAGAAAAGTTCGCTTCAAGTTGGTAATATTTAATAATCTAACTTCAGTTACTTCGTTTACAAAAGTATTCTGTTCAAAGTAGGTCGAAATGGATGAGCAAAAACATTATTGCATTTTAATAACAAAAAAAAGAATCAGACAGTTGTATTGTAAGCTGATTCAATCTTTCTGTTGAGGATGACAGCTTGATAGATAGATGGGGTGAGAAACATACCTTACAACATTTCAACATTTTGTAGTTTCTACCGAAGATGGCAACTTAGCCATGGCCGAAATACATGTCTGGAGTCATTTGTTCATTATAGTTGCAAGCGTCTTTTTGGCTTAGTTTTACAATGAATTGAGCTTGCAACCGGGGTGTCACATATGGTAAAACTCATGTACGATGCATTCAACTCATAGTCGACCCACTCAACGAAGCAAGGCTTCGATTCGGTGCATTACAAAATCCTATTAAGCAAATTTGGGTATTATGAGGTAGATGGACGAGCATTGACTCGGTTAAAATCAAACCCAGCTGGTAGAACCGGATGACACACCGGAACAATGTATGTTTGTTCCGACGTCAATAGTATTAAAAATGGTTTTCCGCGAGAGTCAATGCTAGAGCCCTTATTATTTGTCATATATGCAAACGTTTTTCCATTACATTTTCGTGGGTGTGTTACAAGGATCAGTTTGTAAAGCCGAGACCTGGTTTGAAATGAAGAAATAAAAAGTTAATATTGACTAAATACAAAAATTCTATTATAAAATACTAAATTAACTTTTTAGAATCACTAAGACAGTGATTTGATCGATTTAAAAAAAACTGATTAATTACGAAAGCTGTGTCTCAGCGATTCCTAAATATTATGGGTGGTTCGCTTTTTATATACACTAGCTTTGTTCCAACACGCAGTTTGCTGACGGTTGTAATGACCTGCACGAATCGCACAACCGTCAGCAAATTGTGTGTTGGAACAGAGCTAGTATTTCCAATACAATTAATATTCATGTTAGGATGGCTTCCTAGCAGCGTATTGTATCTAAAAGTACATAAAAATATCAATGGCCAACTTTTGCTGCCTAGCAAACTTTAAAAAGGCTTAAGTATATAACCAGCTTAACTACTGCAAACAAATGTGTTACGGTATATTCTGTTTAGAAACTTCGATGAAAATGTGAAGGATATTTGTTTTACAAAAGCGAATGATACTAGTGTTCTATGTAATCTGGAATTTAATCACAGTCTCAAATTTTTTGTTAAAGCATGTAGTTAATACTGAACGTGCCTACTTCCTATTTCCTCCTGGTACTAGAGTTTCTACAATTCACAAGCAAACTAAAAGAAGAAAAAGTGTCTACAATATTTACACAATGAAAAAAACCGTTTATAATAATGATACCATAATTACACATCCATGGACAATTTTGAGACAGACGATTCAAGCTTTTCCTAGAATAAAGAGAACTGCTTCGATTTTCTTGTTTTTATTTTTTATTTTACTACATACAATGTCCTTGAATATTTCTCCAGGATTTAAAGATTTCTCTGCATCGTTAACACCATCTGTTCTCACAAAACGTAACCATCGGTTTAAAGACATAACAAATGTCTTCTAATATTTAACATGCAAGGTTGAAATATAATATAGTTCCTTAACTAAGGACATGGTAAATTCGATCAAATTATCTTTTAAACTAGACTCTTTTTTTCTGAACGTGCCCGTTTCAACACGAACAAATTAAACTTAATAGCAGTATATCTATCAACATAATCGCGGTACTTTTAAAGTTTCGGACGCGCTCATTTATTATTATTAATCTACGCTACTATTAGAGGCACAAAACAATTTTGATTGAATAAAATACTAATTAGATGAAGGTATAGGGGCAACAACAGATTTTTCTACGATGATTTGCGGTATTTCCCATACGCACGCGGGTAATTAATGAACTAACTCCCCGTCCGACAATATATATCTGGGCCGGATTCCCACGTGTTCGCTAATTACAGTCTGTAGGGTAGGTACATTATCCGAAGCCCCGTCATAAAGCACATATCCCTTTCTCGCCTACTAAACTAGATATTTCAAACGTGAAAGTGAGATTTTTCGTGAGAGCAAAGATGATGAAATACGCAATATTACCAATGTTGTATTGACTGTTAAATTATCATAAAGGGCAAAGAAAAAGCTAAAATTAGTAGTAATTTATCTTATCGCAACCGTGTGCGTGGTCAAAAACCACAACGTACCGGGTACTATTACATCAGTGTCAAATAATTTAATTTCTTTGCACATTACCACAACTAAATATAAAATACCTACTTCATAAATGTGTATAATTGTTGGAGTCTATTTTTCTTACACCGATTAACATCACTTTAAACACGCTGAGTACACCGCTAACACATATACATTAGTAACCCGCGTAGTGCGAATACTATACAGTACACGCAAACTATGACTCGATCCGATGAATGAGTAGTCGACTATGTATCGCCAATACACTTACAATTGCTGCATTTCCCCCTTATTATTTCTCTATTACTTTTATAGTCGATCATTTTCGTCTTTCATATCGTTCTCCTTCCGCTTTATTAATTTTTATTCTGTTGAAAAATGAATATCTACATAATACAAGAGAAAAAAGAAATAATAAAACAATATCATCAAAAACACTCCGAGAGCTCTACGTATTATCGCTGAATGTTTATAGTAAATTTGGTATACTGTTTGGCGGGGCGAGTGGAACAATATTTTGCCAAATTATTTCTAGCAGAGACAAAAGCCTGTATGAGCAGGCGAAAATATTCTCGTATTAGATAACGCATCGTTATTTTTGTAGTAACCGTGATAGAACGTTACCTCCGAGAAAACAAGCCCGCAGTGCTGATATGTGACGTCACCATAGAGAGGTACATCGGTAATTATTTTTCCAGATTTAAGAATAGAAACATTAACCGGGAAATGTTATTTTGCTATTTTTCTATTGTTATAGGTTTTACTATATTCAACCGGTCATTAGCGTTTCCTCAGAAATTTTTAATTAAGCCAAGTGTTTGTTTGCATAGCAATAACTTTCTTTACAAGTTGTATGCACTTTTAATTGTTCGGGGATATGGGATAATGCAGAATAGTTGTTAGAATACTCGTACGATTTACTGGATATCAGTCTCCAATATATTTGAAATGTGGTTTAACATACCTTTCAGGTGATCGCTGTAACATTCTTCTGGTTTAATTTTGTCTATCTCAAATGTGATTTAATTTTTGTAATAGATAGATAAAAAAAAATTTGAGTAAATTTTTCATATTATCTCGCTTATGCTTTGGAATTTTTAAACTTACAGTTACAGTCTCGACGATTCTTGAATCGTTTACTGTCGAAAAGTGTATAATCTTTCCATGGCAAAATATTTTCGGGGAATAGCAAACATCCATTTTGTAAGTAAGTTAGCGTCGCTTGGAGACTAAAATTCATTCACTTTCCGCCCTTTTTATGATTACCGGAACAACCAGAGACACAGCATGTATAAACTATTGTAACAGATAAAATAACAAACAAAGTAGCACTTAAGAGCACCAATAATTGAAATTAGATTGAATAAACACGTGTATACGAAATGGTCTAAACCTAACCTTTACTTCGCCGGCCTGTTTACCACTGCGATTCACCTCTATGTTCTGACGTAATAAACGCGTGATGTCAGAGCACTAAGGTCTTTATTATCGGTGCTAATGGTTAGGTGCAATTGCATGTTGGCTTGGAACGCTGTGGATTTTGTATATCTCATGCCTAATCACTGCTAGAAACTATGAAGTTTAAAGTGTTACGTTATATGTTTCAAATTAAATAATGTGTTAAATAAAAATATATTTGCTGTATATATGGAGTGTAATTTTGAAAATATTGACCCGTACAAGATATAAGTGGGTAAATAAATATTTTAATAAAATATTTGGAAATTATAAAGAGACATAAAGATTAATTCTAATAAAAGAAACGGATTCTAAAACTGCTGACAAAAGGTAAAACTTTGATTGAAAGACAATGTCGACGAACGGTAAAGAAATAATGTTTTGAATGTAATAAAAAGTAAAATTCTATTCTAATTCAAAAACAATAATGAATGTTCAAATCTTGTCTACACACTCTGCAAAACAGTACCCTAATCTATTACAAAAATTTGGAATATTATGTAGAGAGCACCCTTGATGATGATATTGTCCCATTATTTCTTTCTCTAATTTGTAGATATCGATTTTTTAATAGAATAGAAATTAATAAATTGTGAGAACAATAAAATCGAAAAAAATTGTCGATTATAAAAGTAATACAGAAATAATATGTGGAAATGCAGCAGCCTACTTATCAATCACAAAAATATTAAAGCGACAGACATCTGGTGTGCGTATCCATAGTCTCCCACTTGTTTATCGGTTCGAGCAAAAGCAATTATTTCTGTCTGTATAGTGTTCGCGCTATGCGCCTTATTACTGTATATACAGATGTGCAAAATATTTAGCATGTCACTGTAAACGCCTAGAGGCTGCTAGCCCGGGTCAAATCGTTGTGATTCTCTGGGTTTAATTTTCAATTATTGACAACTTTCTGATATCGAAGCAGTTGGTGGTTATCATTTTTAATGGTGTAGTTGGAATGTTGACGATCGGTTGTTGTTCGGAAATGGGTCAAACAGTAAATTACGTTATCAATCTTGAAACGTCAAATTCGAGACATATTATCGACGATCCCAACACGCGCAATTGTACTGGGAAATGCAATACTAAACTATGTATATAGGAGTAATATGCTTGTCTCTCATCTACGTACATAAGAGATTTATTTATTAGCGCATATAGCATAATTCCCAGAAATATGTGCTTGAATAAATTGCTGAAAACGATTTGAATGTGGCCAGAAACAGGTAGGCCAGGTATTTACAACATATATTGTATATAATAAGAGGCCAGTCAATATAAATATTATTATTAAGTGGGTTGTTACGGTTCAATGAGCGTGACGAAGTACGTCTAATGAACCGGAACGATTTGGCAGTACATCTAGACGTAGATTGTAATCCGGTAGATAATGTTATTCAAGTGGTGTTCTGTGTGGTGCATATCTCCCAGGGTGCTACATCTAATATTATCTTCGTTCTGCTGAGGATGGCAACTTAGTTTTCGAAATGCGTATCCGGAGTTCTTCACTCATCATGGTGGTACGGGAATTTTTATTTTTGCGTTGGTAAATTGGTTTGGACTTGTTTAAAACTCGATTAGATTTTACGAGTTCGTACAATGACCAAACAGAATTCGATAAAAACCCAGATGAAAAATAAAATGCATTTCATCCATTAAATTTTTTTTTATTTCTCCGGGATGTATGTATAATTTTAGCTAGAGCAATGAAAGAACATTTATATAAACAATAATATAATTCATGTTTCAGTACTGACAGCATGAGCACTTGTTTATTAATAATATAACGGTTATGCAATGTTTCACGATTCGATAAGTACTTGATGTATATATTTTTAGTGTTATTGACCTGTTGTTTATTCCTGGATTACACAAGCAAAGAAGCCTCGATAATCGTTTCATTATTCATGCAGACAATTGGCCGCAGCTAATTAAATAATTAAACAAACATTAGCAGGTAAAAGGCGTCTAATCGATTCATGGTTCCTTGACCTACAAAACTACGTGATTCCAACTATAGACTGTTCAGTAATAGCCAGATACGTTACATTTGAATGAGTACGAGACGAACTGTTAACGATATTTTGCAATGGCACTTCCAGAAAAGACAAAATAAAAAAGAACAAAGATATTTGTATTACTTTAACAATTCGGCATAACCCGAAGATGAAAATACTTTTGTTACATTACTTTGTATTGTGCCCAGTGGCGGATTCAGGGGGAGGGCACGGAGGCACGTGCCCCCCCCCCCCTGTCATGATTTCACGCATATACAAAAAAGACCTACCTGAATAGGAAATCGCAACCAAATTGTCAAATTTTACCAACACAAAAAATTTAACAGCCCTTTTCCTCTGTCAATCGAATTGCAAATCTCTAACCTTAACTTCAACAAAGCAATGCTATTGGTCGAAGCAGGGAAGTCTGCGTTAAATATAATTCGAGATAACTCTGCAGATCAATTTAAACGTATATTGAAAGAAACAAAGTGTATTGCTGAGGAAATAGATGTTAATAAGGACTCCTAGAATAACTACTGTTCAACAAAATCGTGCCAATACTCGGATGACTGAACCTATGGCTTTTCTTAGAGTAAATATATATTTACCTTACCTGGATTGTCTTATTTCCGGGTTATATGTTTGCCTTGGTAAGCAAAACAATAATATAATAGGGAAACTACAGCAAATAGTTCCAAAATTTTTGAATCTAATTTTCCTGATGAAGAACTCATTGCAGCTGCTCAAAGTTGCTTATCTGACTCACCCTTCACAACAACAGCTATTTTCGGAGAGTTGCACTTATGGAAGGAACAATGGATAAAACAGCTACATAAAGCTGATAGTCCAATGAAAGCCTTCAAATTAGCTTCAATGTTTCCCAATATTCAATGTACTTTGAAAATTCTTTGCGTCTTGCCAGTGACAACTGCCACTGTGAAAATATCTTTCAAAACTTTGAAAAGAATTAAGTCATGTTTGAGATCGACCATGGGTGAGGAACGATTGAATGGACTCAGCATGATGAATATAAATCAAAGCATAGAAGTAGATCCTGAACTGGTTCTAGATCTATTTGCAAAAAAGCACACTCGAAAATTGCAATTACAATTTATTTAAACCAGTTTTACTTTGTTCTTATTTTATATTTACTTACCTTTTCCTTTTTTTATGTGAAAATATAAATCTAAAATTTGAATCAATTTTGTTAGAGCTATTATCTACTGTTAAGTTTACAAATCAGCAATTTAAGTTTCTCCATTCACCAACTAAATGGCGGCATTAATATGCCTTATTTCTAGATCTCGCAAAAGAATAGTTATTATAAAAAAGATTAATCCGCCACACGTCTCAGAGACACGGATAACTGTTATACATTTATTAATAGGCAATTTGTACCTGCAACAATACTCGGTATAAAGTCACATAATTTGCCCCCCTATCGATTCTTTCTGAATCCGCGCCTGATTGTGCCCATAGAGAAATTACCATTTGTGCCACAGCTTCTTAAGCGTTTGAAAACTTACTATTCAATGATTTCCATCCATAACTTAAATCTATCTTACATGCCAGATTGTATACACTTACGACTACTTAACATTAAACCATAGCTACATGTTAAATAATAAATTAGCAATAGTGCCAGTATATTACTCCTTAGAAATTAAACGAAATTCCCACGTCAACATCGTTAAACCGATACTATATTGCATTTTCAACACGTTTCTGCCGTCGCTGGTAGCATATTTAGCGTCGCCCAGATATATTTAGTGTGGCGGTAGCCGGTCGTGCGAACCGTGTTACAAACTGAACCATAAATCTCCAATGGACTGCGAGTACAACCTTAACTTCGCTCGTAAACACATCACGTACTCCTCCACAAAGTGGATATCAGTCGCACATCTGTTCAAGCCGACTGGGAATAGGGGACCCCATTAAATATTTAAAAAGGGAATTAACTGCAAACCGGAAACCGAGAATCCTTTTCAGACGTCATCAGGAGGTATTCGCCAAAGTAAGAATGTGCTTTGTGGAAATTGGAACGGTTGTAAAAACGACTTTATTTGTTCGTGCTTGAAGGGTAGTTATTTCTTTTGAAATATGAGAAAAATATCAATTTATATTACTTTAACCATAAAAAATACCATTATAGGCGCAAGGAATCATCATACTAGCAAGGGCAATGAAGGGGGTTGCAGGCAAGTTGTAGGCGAGTTTCCGCCTACCAGGCGTCATCAGCGCCTCTCCGAGTCCTGAACCCGCTTTCATCGCTAATGCGTCGCCGAACTTGTTGCGAAATGTCCCAGCCACTTGCTTGCGCCACGACACCCCATCTAGGGGACACCGGTCAAACACACAAGCCACCGAGACAAATGCAATGAGCCAGTAATGCAGTTGAGCGGTGTGTTTGAATACGTGAAATATGGAATATATCTGAAATAAAATTGTTTCCATTTTTTTTTTTGGTTGGATTAAATAATTTGAACAAACATAAACGTATATTTTTCTTAAACATTTTACTAAAATATTTGTCATTAGAATTTAGTGTTACTTTCAAAGAAATTGACAGAGGTTATAATGAAACTGACATTTTACTTTCAAATTACCCGCCATTACTTAATAGAGTTAAATTTTGGCAGTGTTGTACGGACGCTGATGCGTAAATGATAAACATCTGTTACTAGGTGCAGGTAAGGTGATGACGTCTTCGTACTGTCGGAATTTTCGATAATAAATGTAAATCGGTTTATTGCTTAGTTCAAAGAAAAATTTTATGAATGCGCGGCAGATGTTGACA
Organism: Osmoderma eremita; assembly: GCA_031763485.1. Classification (NCBI taxonomy): domain Eukaryota; kingdom Metazoa; phylum Arthropoda; class Insecta; order Coleoptera; family Scarabaeidae; genus Osmoderma; species Osmoderma eremita. The sequence goes on along the minus strand of JARFOC010000215.1, from coordinate 21,454 downwards.
AATCTAAAGGAAAACAATTCACAACTTATCCTAAATAAATAGTTAGGAAACATGATAAAATAAAATTTTAGAAGAAAAGAATTGTTTTTCTGTTACACGGTGAGTGTAACAATAAAAACCTCTGTTCCTCATCTTTGGCATGTGTACTAAAGAATCTATCTATTTGAGAAACTTCTCTCGCTAATAACACTGGTCTTTCACACCTCTCCTTAAAAAGTGCTATGAGCAGTATTCCAAGTGTAAAGTAAGTGATGAATACAAAAGCTGGGCTCCAAATATTTGCTGTGTTACGTTTGTCAGACTTCTTACAGCGTAGGCAAAAGGTAAACGACATATGCCTTTTGCTATTCTTATGATTTGGAGGGAACCATCAGATCATATTCCCGATTGCTATTTTTTTCCAACAAATATAGGTGGTATGACTTCTAAATCCAACCAGTCCTCACAGTCCGGAATCACCTGTGCCTAAACCTCCACAAGACATAACACTAAGCGACGATGAAAGTGGTGATGGCGCCAAGACAAATGGCAGCTCTGCTATGTTGGCAGACTATTGCTGGACGCTCAAGAGAAATGTTTCTGATGCATAGTGCAGCCAAAAGTCATACATCAGCACATTTGCCAAGTAAATATATCACTCTGTACGTCATTTTTAAAAGATTTATACACATTATAATATATACTCTCACAAAATTTCATTGCTTTGTCGCTCTGAAACCCTGCCTGATAGTAAAGATTCTGAAAACAGATATGAAGTAAGTGTAAAAAGCACTACCAAGTTCACCCACTTAACCTTGTGGGACAAAATAAATCTGAAGTTTTGTTGACCAGCGTAATTCAAAAAGATAACATCATGTTTTATTCATTTGGGCAATCTTCTTTCTACACAACTATGACGTATAGTTTGCATCCGTCTAGACTGCTACCGGAATGATTTTTGAAATTACTATAGTACGGACACAAAAATATTATTATAGCGTCCTTTCCAAATTTAAAATTTAATGAGCCAATTTGAGAGCAAAACGAACAAATACAAAAAAATTCTCTGCAGTGAAAGTCTGGCTAGGACCAAGCGACTTCAAAGGACGTAGTATTTTTATATCGGAGTCATATAGTTTTTCAGATATATACGCATACCTGCTCCTGTATAGAAGCATGCTAATGGATTTCCTGGATTGAGTCTCCAGAGGCCGTGCCGCGAGTGCTTTTAAAATAGTTGAACGAGAGCGAAAAACTTCAATAGGAGACGCACATAATATTCCGCCAGCGTGATTTACGCAGCTTCATAAGCATTAATAACGGCACACGCATGGAGTTCTATCATTATAATAAAATTGAATGGAGAAACTGCGACGTTTACGCTTCGACTCTCTCTGAAAATAGAGAGAAAGAGAAGAAAAAAAACTGAATTGAATTGAAAGAATAATCCCGGCTTTTATGACCGTCACTATATCATTTAATTTTATAAGGGCGCTTAGAAAGACGCAAGCCGGGAAATTTATCTTCGGAACGCCTGATGAATATACTCAACGATATCGAATCGCTTAAATTTCGCTTCGGAGGTATCAGGAGTTTTTATTCATCTTTTCATGATCCATAATAGAATAAATATTAACATCGAGGTAACTAAAGTTTATTCTAAAGGGAAGAAGTTTCATTACTAAGTTTTTGTGCCGATAGAATATCGTCTAAGTACAAAGCTTCTTAAGTAACTTAGTAATTAAACGCTGCTTTTCAGGGGTTAAAGGGACAAGGTTTTAATTAATTCTCTCTTTCACGCTTTCTTTCTCTTTAAGTTTAAAATAGTATTTCCATGGCAAAATAACAGAGGATAAATTATTCTAAAAGTGACTGCGGATAAAAAGTAGGCACTTCACATACATATTCATAGCTTACTCAAAACTGTCTCCACGTTATATTTCGATGCAAACGGTAGTTAATTCTTCATGATAAATAAAACTTCTAAATTTCAAAATAAAATTTTGTTGGTAAACTGGGACAGGTATTTTCGCCATAATTATTCTTACATATTATTTTTGAAATGGATCATCCATCTTTTCAGAATTTTAAATGGCTCACAAATTACAGCGTTTCAACAGATACTATACCATACCTGCACCATGGGTGCACTCATGAACAGTATACAGAGAAACACATCTGCGCATGGTTGAAGTGACGACCACTACATCTTCTTTTTCTAGAGACCCAATTTTTTTTTTTCTTTATGGGAGCCGTCTGACATACGTCTCCGGAAACACTTCAGCCCATTAGCTTTTTGTATTTATCTCCCACTTTGGTACCCATTCCCAGATCCTTATTCCTTGTACCAATCTGTACAGGTCCTTGGGCCGGTTGGTCTGTGTAGGCTTCATTTTTGGTATCCCAAAGATTGATTGTCTTCTAGGCTCCTTGCATTCACATAAGATGTGGTACGCGATGTCTAATGCCCCTTCACACCATCTACAGCTTGGGTCCTCAATGTGAACCCCAATTTTCTGTAAGTGTCCTTTCAGTGCGCAATGTCCTGTCAGTACACCTATTACGGTACGAAGGTGATTGCTACTAAGATTTAATAGTTCGTCAGCCTTCCTTACCTGGTTGTATCATCCCAGTATTCCTTATATTGCTCTTGGACCCATTTTCGTATCTGCCCTCGTATTGTGTTTTAAGCCACTCTCAGGCCAGGTTCTGGGCCCACATATCAAGACGATGATCCTATCTTCGCTAGCTCATCGGCTTTTTCCCCAACTTTGATACTGCACAGTAGAAGTGGTGGAAATTCTATTTATTTAAGAAATGTAACAACAAATAGGCATATAACATAACGATTATTATTACATCGAAAAATTGTAGAGCCAATATGCTTTTTTGTTAATTCAACACCAGCTTCTCTCGGAGTAACATAAAGTAATTGTATCTTTAACACAACAGGGTTGTTAACCTAATAGTTTTGCATTTTCTAAACGAACTAACCCTCATTGTTCAAATATCGCTAGGAATATTGTTGCTCTAAGATAATTATTTTGAAGGGACTTCATTCATATAACAGAATGAAAGCTTGGAAGGTAGTTATGTTGGATGTCCATTTATTGGTTAATTCAACACATTTATTTTAAACATTGATGTTAAATAACGTCTGTACTTCTGATAAAATCCTTTGTTTTCATAATTAATTTTACTGTATATTTTTAAGAAAAAATTTTTGCTAAAAAATATTTCGAATTCTTGCAACTAACAACCAAACTGTAGAAATTCAAAATTTTTATAACGGAAGAAACATATACATATTGGCGAGGTTAAAGTGAAACAAGCAAAACATTTTGAATACTGAGAGTCAACAACAGACCACACAGGGATAGAAGAAAGAGAAATTAACAAAATAATAGAGTCTATCATAAAATCAGTAAAATCTTTACTATCAAAAGAGGAATAACGACAAAAACAAAAATGAACATCTGCAGAGCAATTCATAAACCAATTCTAACATATAACTGTAAGACATGGGAAGTGAGTAAACCCCAGAAGAGTAAGATCAAGAGGACCGAGACTTAGTCACATGAATGGACAAACTTAGAGATGAGCAAATACGATTTACAGGTACAATCAGTCCTAGAATATATAGAGCAGACAACTATGTCGGTGAGGTCACGTAATGAGAATGAAACACGTAACTTTTATCTTATTATTCTTTTCCCTTAAAACCAAGAAACAAGGAATGGTGAGCGAATTATTGATTTATCAATTATCACTTATCTTAGATTAGTGATACTGGTATCACCTAAAATCAACTAAAGAAAGCTAACACCTATCAGAAGATACTGCTAGCAAAAATGAATTAACATGAGTAATAAGCTACTTGGTAAGATCATAAGTGAAGATGTAGCAATAACTATAGTATCAGACATTCTAACTTTCTAATGACACTAGTGAAATAGCTAGTCTTTTGTTCTGTTGCAATATTAAAAATAAAAAATACCCTCGATACGCCTCGATGAGTGAAGAACTCCTGGATACGTATTTCTGCAACTAAGTTGCCATCCTCAGCAGAATCTACGAAGGAAGA
>JARFOC010000215.1:0-17291 GCA_031763485.1 Osmoderma eremita | reverse complement strand
AGCCCATGTTCTTTACACCAATTTTCAATTGATTTGAGAGCAGTCTGCATAAGATTACAGAGCACGCCCTCAAATCTGGTCTTTCCGTTTAATAGTAGATATTTTACATTAATTGATCTAACCCGACAACTACAGTTTTTAGCTGAGTACATTTGAACAACTACTATTTTCCCGTAATAAAATTAGCTGTCAACTAGTATAGTTTTAATTGTTGTTACAATAGCAAGTCCTCTGTTATATTTGACATTTTCTACGGAAATAACACGCCACTAATACACATTAAATATTTATTTATATACGTTTTTACGTATGCACATCCGGAACGAATAGAACCGCACGGGATGCCCCAAGCTAGCCCGTCGAATTCTACGCTAATTGTCGGTCGACCCGGTCCGCTTTCGCCGCGCGTTTCCGGCGTGAATATAGGAAGCGAAATTAATTAAGTGAGTGTCCTCTCTCTAGGTAAAGCGGACCATCGTTGTCATACAGTCTGTGTACTGCCATTAATAGGCGCGAGTGTGAACGACCTCCGGTCCTATTTGGCGGAGGAAATTTTAGATGTAATTTCAGGTCAATTCCGCGCGCTTTCCGTAAAACGGGACCGGTTTTATGTATGTAGTACATATGCGTAGTAAGCTATCGTGTAGTATTGTGTACCAACATGTGTTCGTACACACTAACTAGTACGGGTTCCCTATTTCCGTAGATACGTGTGTGACGCATCTTTCCGCGTGTATTTATGTAATGTGTGTGTTGCAACGGTTTTGTTTTTTTTGTGCCTCCATCATCGCGTAATATAACCTAGATGTAATTACAAATTACCATGAGGGTGCCATCGTTCTATTAATTGCAGCCCAGTTTTCATTCAAAAGACACTTCGCCACTTGATAGAAAACTGATTTGTGTAGAAATCTATCTTCTAATAAAGGAACAGTTGGGAATAATTGGTAATACAAGTCTCTATAATAAAGGTAGTCCTTGATGCCAAACGGGACGAACCAAATAAAGGACATACTTATTATATTATTATAATCCAGCCTCATCTACCACTTACAATGTTTATGTGCGGAGGCAAAACTTCTTCCACCCTCCTCTGTCTCTAGCCGATATTTCCAATACTCTCCAGTTCCATTTTCGAATATTTTCCCTTTTTCTGAATTCCAAGTTCTTGTAGGGGGCCCTCCTTTCCTTTTTTCTGGTTTCCTGCCCTCCAAATTCTTCAAATCATGTCGACAGGGATAATATATGTGTATACAAATATTTTGTATCTTATTTGTTTGTTGAACACGTTTTGTATTAGTTAACGTATTCTGTAATATGATTCAGTTTTAGAATTGTTGAGGTTATATTTTTGTTAGATTGTATGATTTAAAAGCTCATGCAACATTTTACGAAAAAAACTAATTAGGTTTTCTGATGGCGTTTTCATGCAAATTGAATTATAAAAGAAATTCTAAAAACAATTGAAACAATTAATAACACGATTCGTTTCTTGAGATCTAGATAATGAAAGCTTAACGAACTAGCAATATATTTCATAATATCCATTGTTATCTTAAACCACGACTTATAAATTGAATCCTATGAATATTAAACATGTCAGCCTCATTATGAAACTATACGAAACTCCCTTGCTCACCAACGTATTAAAGTGATCCGCCACTCCCATTTCAAACAATAAATTCGGTACATCGTCTCGGGCATGCAATATCAATATTTCAAGCAATGATCGAACTGACAAGTACCAAATGCACAATCGTTTGTATCTGTGTATGTAAGTAATAAAATATGTATTACTAAACGAGCATAGAATACAATGCTGTTAAGATGGGGGGAATTTCATTTACTACAATGTTCCTTTTATTTTAGCCTTGTTCTTTTACATTGATTAATAATAATGAATCTTTCGGTAGGTGTTACAATACTGCGGAGTTGTAAATTCGAAAAATTTCATAATGATTTACAACGGCTATCTATCATAAATCGTATTGCATTTCCCCATTGTTCTGTACGGTTTATGATTAATACATCTAGGGCGCAAGGTATAATTTTGTAACTTATGGAGCAACATTAATTTGTTCCGGGATGTACGGATGAAAAGTAATTTTATCGGACGGTTTCAAGTGAGCTTAATTGATGACGTGTAATTAAATACAATGGAATAGGTTTCCAACTAGGGAGGCAAGATGATTGTAACTTAAAAATGCTTTATTATGTCTGATATACCAACAAATACTTCTTTTATTTTAAATTTTACTTTCTCACTTTTTTCAAATGTTATGTTACATACAATAAAATCCTATTCAATTACTATTCAAGTTTATATATCTTCTCGGTAATTTTAAACGGCGTTTACCACTGACCACCCACTTGCTGCCCTATCAAGTTGCATATCTCGATAAGCAGACTGGCTATTGTTGTATGTTAGGTATTATATGGCGAACAGAAACCAAACGATGGGTTTCTGATACTTTTTTTCAAACCGAGCTGGTTATTGTGTTGTATGTACGTATGTACATGTATCTTACAAAAGCTTATTGCTTGTTCGTCCAGACGTGTATTCTTCTCCTTTTCAACTGAAGGTTAAGCCAAACCTATACAGTTTCTGAAACTTTTTGTGGGCATGTAAGTAGCTTGTTACAAATTTTATTGTGGAATTTTAGATTTTATGTTACAAATTCATAGAAAAGAATTAGGATATTTTTGTTATACGCCAATTTTATGAATACATTTTACACAAGTTTAATGGAACGACAATAAATGAATTGTTTATATTTTGATATCATATATGTACTTCATATTTCTATTTATCTAATTTGTTTTTGTGTTGCTTTATTAAGCTAATAAACTTAATCCTTAAATTTAAATTCGAAGTTAGAATGCAAGAGTTTCAAATGGATACCTTAGGTACCTGGTTTCGGTAAATTTTTCAGTGAAAATTGACAATATATTACAAGTGACAAGTAATACATCCGTAGGTTAGGTATAGGATACGGTGGCTTAAAATAATTGATTAATGTTTGATAGTTAATCAAACATTAATGTTTGATAGTGTCGTTCTAGGAACAGGTTTGTTCTCGGGGTGATACGCTTAACATTACCTTTTTCCTTTGTGGTTTTTCTGCTGAGGATGGCAACTTAGTTGCCGAAATGCGTATACAGAGTTCTTTACTCAACAAGGTGGTAAGGGGTATTTTTTTAACTTAAATTTAATACATCCGTGTTTATTTTAAACTAACGATTAATTTGACAATGACATATGTCCAAATTTCATTATTGATCATTAAATAAGACAAACAGAACGACAAAACGGGGATTAAATTTAAAATATAGAGTCTACAGCAGTCAATAATCATGTTATAAATCGTTTTAAGAATAAAAAAGAAAGAAACTATTTGAAACAAGTAATACATTCTCTTCATATTATAGAAATAGTTGGAAAAAAACAAGTAATTCTATATAAGACGCTGTGTGAAAAAACCGACGTGATATTCAATTTTAATTAATTTAATTTGTGTTTTTTTATTTTTATATAATTTTTTTGTTTTAGAAAGCTACTTTTTTAATATAATTTTGACCTCAAATTTTATAAATTTCCATTTTTTTTTAAAAGGTAATTTACAATTCTTTTTTGCCCCCCATAACAATACCAACCACACCCCTCCAACCAAAAAGATACCAAAATTCAAACAAACATCAATTAACTTTTTATTTAATTACATTTATTAATTTTTTTATGATTTTGCTTTATGTACTTTAAATGTTTATAATTTGTTTTTAATTTTTTTAAATAAAGAAAAAACAAATACGATACAAGTGTGGACGTGTCCTTGCCGAAACTAGGGCGACCACTCTATCGCTGAAGCAACACCTATTCAAAATACGCATTACATTGGAGCAGTTTTCGTATACTATTTACATTAATGTATTTTTTCATAAATGTTTATTATTATACAAATATTTGGAAAAAAAGACAAAATTCTACGCCAGACGCTTACTGTAGACGCTCTGTTATTAAAAAAAAAATGCGGACGAAATATATTTTTTAAATTACTTTAATTTTTTATATTTGGGCCCCCCCCTCTCTCCCACAACACCCCCCACCTACAATACTGGAATAAATATTTACGTAAATATTTTTTGTTGTTCTCCGCTAAGATAAGTCGTTCCTCTGTCTCTGTTTTTCTCATTTCAATCCAGGACTTTGGTTTTTACTTTCAACTCGTGTATTTCTGCATAGCACACACCCCATTGAACTTTCCTTTAATCACCTCGTGGGCCCAATTGGCCTATGGCTTCTGTACATATTTTTCTACGCTTCTATTCATTATCCATCTCCAATTCTTTACTTCCAAATCTGCAAGATCTCTTTCCGTTGTTTCTAAGTATTTGGTTTTGCGTCTTCCGCTGCTACGCCTTCCCACGTTACTGCAAGTCAACGCCCTTCTGGCTGCTCTATCGACTGAGTTCCAATTACTGGTGCTATTGTTGTTTTTTTATACAAATCCAATAGTTCTTCTGCTACTCCCTAAATTTTTCCTATACTTCTAGAGCGTCTTTCTCTATTTGGTTGAGCGTGCACAGTTCACTCTCAAGAAGTACTATTGGTCGTATACTGGTCTTGCAGATTGTCACTCTTGAATTTTCGGATATATTATTTGATTCCAACGCCTATTTGAAACCACCATCCCCAACAACCTCGGCGTTGTTGTTAACTACAACACCAAGCCAGTTGAAATGCTCCACCTCTCATTCATCCAAATTGTTCCATCCTTAAGTCTTGCATTTTATTTCCTAACATGTCGTTTCTCTTATATCTCAGTTCCATGTGTTTTCTTTTGCTTGGGTTTATTTTCAATCACACTTCTTTAGCTACGATTCTAACTCTCTTAAGATGGAGCTTTTATGAAGAGTATTACATTATAAATGAGGAAGATGTATTAAAAAGAAGTAAAATTCAGATCTTCTCAAATTGAGTGAAGCTTTCATTTATGGACGTACACTTTTTTCTCAAAATTGATTTCATGTTCAAACCTTTACCACTTTCAATCATTGTGCTAATAATCATTTTTGTACTTTAAATTGAATACATTTTATATATTACTTCAGCGTAGTGTCTAGAGCTGCTTTTAAGTCAATGCACTTTATTATTTCAGAAATATATTTTTGCGATGCCCCCACGTCAATCTTGAGTGCTTTTTGAATTTCTCAACGTTCAGTTAGAATAGAATAAAAATCATTGAGTGAATTGGGTGCATTTGTAAACTTTTTCTTCTTATCTCCTTCATTAATTTTCATGTCATTTCAACTTTGTAAGTATTTCTTGTTTATTATTTTAATACCATTGTTTTCAAACACATCTACAACTAACAATAACAATACATATGTATGTTATGGGTAAACGATGATGAAAGAAACTTATATACTACTTGCCAGGATAAAAAGTGAAATTCTTGCTTCCGTCAGATGAGTCAGATGACTGTTTAGGTTGTTTAATCGCGGAGACACGTCGAGCTTTCAACGCTTCCTAGACCTCTCGCTGTAACTATGCTCTCTTTGGAGCTTTCCCTGTTGCGTACGAACAGGCGAGCGGCGGCGGTTTATTATTTTAGAAATGAAAAGACACCAGGTGGAATTTATTCTCGTTGTGTGTCTATTTAAGTAGCACGAGAGTTCGCGGCTAGTTTATATTAGTTTTTGTTCTTTCGTTTTGCGTCCGTTGAAAGCGATAATCTTACCCTTCTTAATGGTTATTTGTATCATCGTGAGTTCTGATGTTTCTTTTATTTGTTGCTTTTATTTTTTTCCTTTGTTCTTTTCTTTTGTGTAGACAAACATGACTAGTTAGATGGTAGTGCATACTATATAGGGTTAGACGATTACTTGTAACACAGCATCAATTTTAACTGAATCCACTAGATCGAATTATATTATTAACAGACTTAAGATTTTAGTAAATCCCAAAAGTATCTAATGTGCATAAAATTACGCATCGACAATGTGCTTGCGTGTGTGGGAGGAATTATCTGTAGCATCATCTCCGCCACAAACGTGACATGATAAATTAGTCGAAAGCTGATCTCTCATAATCCTTTACGTACACGCTTGAGAAAGATGTTCGTGTCTTAATACATAGAATACTCTTTCCCGGGCATAATTTAATGCTTAAGCTATATTTTGCAGTCGATACCTAATTATAGAAGAAAAAGCGTGGTATTATCTCGGTGACAGCATGATAAATACTATCGCAACATCCACTAACGCGCTCGCATACACATCTCTCCGCGGATTAGAACGAAAATATTTACAGATGTAGATAATATAAACGAACGTGTGGACACGAGAAGGAATAAATTTAATCGGTGCTTTAAAACCGGCTTTATATATACATTCGCACAAGTATCGTAATTAATCTGTTTTCGAATGTTATAATTATACATGTTATAATTATAATTAAGTTTTATTGCTGAATACCCCTCTACTAGCAGGTGTACTTAAGTGTTACCGTACTAGATAGATACTTTCATGCGAATTCACATGCATTATTTTTTCTGATCGACTTGTATCTCAGTTGTATTTAACCATACGAAGAAGAAGCGGGAACTATGGGGTTCCTTAGAGAAAGTACAAATCGGATTGAATTGATTTTAAATCAGGTGAATGAAATTGTCATAGATGTACATATCAATAAGATTTTTGATCTAATATAAAGAGTAGATTGATTATTACTGATTACACTGATAAACAATTTTTTTTACAAAAATCTTTAATCCCTTTTTTCTTTTTGAAATTTTGCATTATTTGCATGTGGGAAGATTAAGTATAACAAGGAACAACGCGAAAACGTTCGCCATCATTTACAGTTTTCCGGAAATAATTCCAGGTGAGAATGGAGAAAATGAATTTTCAGGGATATATTTTTCGATTGAAAACAAGACAAGTTCTCCATCAGCCCTCTTATTTCCTAAAAAAAAACACTACAACTTTACCTAAAACATCCTTACAACTTTGGCTGCTTTGTCGTCACATTGCAATATTTCATTGAATTCAAGATCTTTAAAAAGTTAACGGATTCCTGCACCAACAAACATGATCAAGCATCGGAGAGCAGTTTTCTCTACTAAGCGAGGCAATGGTCAAAAGAGGTGTCTTCGACCGTTGCCTCACTTAGGGAAAACTGCTTTAACGTACTTCATCTTTGGTCATGGCCTTAACAAAATTGTTCATTACGCCTTGCCTAATGCGTGGAGATGGCAGTATAATACTTTGTGAATCAATCAAAGAGGCTTTCTGGTCGCTCTTCGCGCCTAGCTCTATAAGGCTTATGGTCTTTCTTTTTTAACGCAATCCTGCTGTACCAATCACAAATGAAGGTGTAAAACCTTGCAAAGCTACATACCTCACGAAAGAGCAGCAACCTTGAGGTGTCCATAAATTTGCCAATAGAATTCGTGATACTTAATTGGTTTGAAAGGGACTTTCATATTCGAGCAAGATTATTTCGTATGCACTTCATGCCCCACAGGAAGCTTTTAAATTCAGCTTTCGAAAATCTATAAGTCTCCATTCTTGAGACTTGTGATCCATGTTTTTTACCATGGTGGCATGCACCAACGTAAACGGTCTAAGGTTGACGTTGGTGCATGCCACCATGGTAAAAAAAAGGGTAAAATATTTCTCGTGTTACAGTTGATAGATATTTTCCAGAAGACACCATCTTGACACCAAAACTGCTTTATTCTTAGCAACTCTCATAATATCGCTCAGCTCACCTAATTTATGTGGTTCAGCAGAGGATAAGTAAATCAGGGTCTTAAGTCGAACTTGGCTTACTTCCAACTTCTGCCTCATTATCATCATCAGATTCCTTTAGTGGGTCAAGCACACTCACATAACAATAGCTTACGGAATAAAAACAGCTAACTCAGGTGTCAAATCGTAACTACAGTGCTACCACTCCAGACAGCTGAAGTTGCACAAAATGCCTAATATCGTAATCAGTACCACAAAATTAATTTAAATTGACTATATTTATAAAGGACATAAACACTTTGTTGATCAGCGTTATTTGCAAATTTTAAAATTAAATACCACAACTTCATATTATAAGATTAGATTTAAAAAAATAGTAATGAAATGCACTTCCTAAATCTAGCGCAGTTCTATGTAATTCTCCACATAATTAACTAACCAAAGTTTATCAACAAATGTCAGCTCACCTCACATACTAACCACAACCTTACCCAATCTACACTTACTTGGACTGATATCTTGGTTGGCACTCACTTCCTAGTAACTGTTTGGTTTGATTATTATTTCCGCATTTGCTTGTTATATATTTTTATCAAAAAGCGTTTCCTTTAATTTCACAAAGTACTTGTGTCCATAGATTTGTGTTTAATTATATGTATGTTTTTGCATAGATTACATAGGGTACTTGGTCAACTCACCAGGATATTGCAATTTCTTCTTACCATAATAAGCTGCATAAAAGCCACTACAAGTAGATAGTAGAACTAAAAAATACCTTTACCACCTTGATGAATGAAAGACTCTAAATAATATTTCGGCAACCAAGTTATCATCCTAAATCGAACCTAGAAAGGAAAAAAAGTGTTAAACGTAGTGTCTCTGGTTGAAGGTAAAACCTTAGATGATATGCTATTCACCAGATCAACAGTGGAATAATACCGACATTATACAATTATAAGTAAGTTATCATATATGTCTTATAAGTTGTCCGGTGACTGCTAACAGCTAAGACAACAAAAACTGTTCCCACAGTGAGCAGGAGAAAATAAGGATAATAATTTCTGTAATACAGAAATACTATGAAGGCACTTTCTGTAGGGATGTCATCCGGCTAGCTCGGTTGATCGTGCCTTCTACTTCGGCCACTAGGTCCTATTGTAGAGCCTATGAATGTAGCAATAACACCAAAAATCATATTAAGGGGTACAGTTTTAGCAGAGAATATAGACGAAAACGATTTTTGGAAGAATTAGTGCGGAAAGCAGTCTACCGAACAGAAACAGCAAAAATTCCTTGAAGTGTGTTTAAATCGAGTTCCAAAATTATGTTCAACAACACATGATCTATACACAATTTGATGCATTGAATATTTACCTTATTTTCAGCGTTACCTATGGTTTCAAAATCAAAACTGATCTGATTTCAGAAATATGCTATTTTTGACCTGTGCAACAGAATTTGTTAGCATTTCATCGTTTGGTAATTTGATTGCGGCAAAATAAAAATATCCACAAGCCTTAGGGTATTACCTCTGGTGCCAATTTAAAGCAATATAACTGAATCAGTGTCCAAGGTTATTCCTTTTTAACTAAAGAGTAGGCAATTTTTTTTTTGTAACTTAATTAAAATTTTATAAAGAAAATTTATTTTATCGGGCAATATCGGGATAATCATTTGCATAGAAATAAGTGACATCAATGTATCAAAGCATTATTTTACAATGCAACGGCACATGTTATACTAATTCCTCATAATTGTCAAAAACGTGAACTCGTTACGAAAAAAAAAAGGCTCAGTTGTACAAATCGTATAATGATTCAAGCCTCAGTTGTTCAGACAGATTTCACAATTTTTTCATGCTACATACCATACGCTGCAACAATATCAAGAATTGTGGCTAAGTTTTATACCACAGAAGGAGACATGAAAAGAAGCAGATCACAATATATACTCACAGAAGCTACGAAACAAGCACTTTTTGCCTTTAAGAGGAAAATACTTTTAGTGCAAGAAGACTTGATGAAAGGATTCATGTTAGTGAAAGCCCATTACATACATTTCGTAACAAAGAAAAATTCAAAAGTTTCCACTACCAAAATCATCAAGAACTAGTACCTGATCATGATGCAGGATGAAGCGCTGACAATCAAAGATTAGAGAACATTTTCTAAGACGATACTCAGATACTCTGCTCAGAAAAATATTATTCACAGATAAAGCAAGTTTTTTCCTCCACGGGGAAGTAAATTCCCTAAAATTGGCGATACTGGAGCAGGCAGAATTTACATCTTTTTGCAAGTACCAGAACACAACAGCTTGAGAAATTGAATGTTTGGACTGCACTGATTAATAATCGTATTGTGGGCCCATTCTTTATCGTGGAAATATTACGGGACAAAAATATCTGGAATTGGTTCAAGAAACAATAATAGCAGCTCTAAATGAAATGAGCATCAATCTTGACGAAATCTGGTACCAGATGGATGGCGCAAGGCCTCATAGTATCCAGGAAGTCATATGAGCATAAATATCGTGGCCACCAGACCAGCTAAAAAATGGTATAGGTGGTCAGTACAAGAGATATCTCCAGAATACATAAAAGAAGCTATCAATGGTTTCTACAATCGATTAGAGTATTGCCTCACTCAGATTAAAGATCTACGAGGTCTGTAAATTAAGTAATGAGACTGGTATTTTTAAATATTTTTATTTGAATATAATTACAATTGAACGTTGTCACCCTCGAAAGAAACAAATCAGCATGCTTTTGATCTTGGGCTTTAGAGAGCCTGAAGTGTGCCCTTCTATGCTGGGGTGTTTGGCTTCCGGGTCATACTCGAACACCCAACTCTCATCACCTGTAATGACACGTTCCAAAAAATTTTCATTATTTTCAATCGATTTCAAAAAGTCAAAGCACCTTTCTCTCCTGATATCATTTTGTTCCTGGAATCATTTTCAAGCAATCTTTCTCATTCCCAATTCATGGGTCAAAACTTGATGAACGGTGGTGTGAGACAAATTCTGAACGCACAAGATCGTGGATCTTGTCGACATTGCCATCGGTTCTTACAGTTGAAGGCCTTCCGCTGCGTGGCTCATCTCCAATGGACTCTCTTCCTTCTGAAAATTCCTTAAACCACCGAAAAACCTGGGCCTTTGACAAAACACTGTCTCCGTAAACCTTGCAAAAGTTTCTGTTGCACTTTGCCCAAATTTGAAGCAAAACCTGATAGCACACCGTTGCCCGAAATTAATGTCTCTCATTTGTAGAACGCACTACGAAAACCTGGTTCACGGAAAACGACAACGGACAACCAAATGACGTGATCGAATTCAAACTTGCAATGAACGCGTATTACAATGTCCCCTTGACGTCCCTCCATGTCCCGTGCTTCCCGTGTTGCCATGTCAAACGCTACGTTGTCAGTCTCATTACTCAATTTACACACCTAGTAGGATAGACAGATACTTTAAATTTTGATTTCTGATGTCGAATTCTTTTAGTTTTGTAGATTTGCTACAATCAAATCTTGATAAAGAAGGTGCATTAATTATAATACCTACAAATTTTGTGTATTTTAAAATAAACGCTTTGTTACATTGATGCCAGTTGTTCCTATGAAAATGCTTATCCCCCTGTAGCAGATAAAATAAATTCTCTATATCGGTACATACATAGCTAACTTTGTAAAACATCCAAGAAAGAAAAAAATTAATTATTTAAAAAAAGAGAAATTATTCATGATAACATGAGCCAAATGTTGTTTTTATGAATAATTTGGAGGAAAAATCTTGCCTCAAAACGAACAAAATCATAAATAAAAAACATCCTATTGGATAATTATAATTTTATTTCTTAATATTGAATTGGTAAAGCTAAAGTGGTAAACGTATTTCGTTTTTTCTACTTAATAATACACTTGCGTTCGAAAATTAGACATACGGAAACGCATATACTCATCTTCTACATAAATCTGTGCTGCAGAGGTCAACAAATAATTACTTCACGAATTTCACATGTCAAATCAAATTTCACTTCAACGTTCGGATTCTAAGTCAGGAGTACCTAGTGGCTATCCATGGCACTATTAATGTTTAGACATATTACCACAAATTACCTATCACATATGTAAATTCACATCTCTAGACTTCAGTAAAAAATCTAAGGAATACGCATAGAAACAAAAGACACACATCACGTTCTATTCATCGTTCATTTAACGCATTGGGATAATTCGTGAAATACCACCTGCTAAATATGTAAGTAGACATCTACAACGTCACCCATAATTATAGACGCAGATGTACAACATATAAAAGTTAAGTGATATCTAAGGTGTATTTTACTTCCTCAATTCCATTAATGTAACGTTTACAAATAGATGTGCTTCATGTGTAGAAATTGTCAGACGTTCAGTTATGAATCGTTTTTTCTGTGTCCTTTTTCTCTGGTTGCCATAGGTGATTTTGAAGATATGCGTAAAAGAACTGC
This sequence comes from Osmoderma eremita, assembly GCA_031763485.1. Lineage (NCBI taxonomy): Eukaryota > Metazoa > Arthropoda > Insecta > Coleoptera > Scarabaeidae > Osmoderma > Osmoderma eremita. Next base: position 5,044 of record JARFOC010000215.1, on the reverse strand, counting down.
TTCCTTAACACGATCTTCATTTATGTATGTAGGCACGCGAAAGCGTTTACTGCCTTTTACAGTTAGAATAGTGCGCGGATTATATTCCGACTGACAATCGTTAGTCAACTTGTTGATGTATGCGGTCATCAATCAGCGAAGAGGTAAATTAACTAGACGTCAGTCTAAATACTTGGGTACGTATTTTACTGGTTATATGTGGCGATAAATTATATTACCCGACATGGGATTAGATACTAATTACTCACAGTTTATAATGAATGGCGTATGGATCCTTTTTCGTTGTTGATACTCTATGATATATTTGGTGCAACCAGTATATCGTAGTCTCAAAGACAACATTCAGACAATGTGTAAAGGGGAAAACAATAGCTTTTATTAACACAATAAACTTCTCATTAACAACAAGAACACACACAAAGAAAAACCATTGAGCATAGAACAAAACGCATGTCAAATCGTTTTAAGCCTTTTAAATTGTCTAACCATAATAACATAACACGTATATTTCTTTTGAAATAAGACATCTTCGTCTGATAAAGCCTTTGTTGTAATCGAATCTATAACGTGTGGCATCAGTGCTGGACGTTTCATCGTTCATATCCCTTAACATCGATTTAGCCGCATTATATTGCCCGCCTATAAACAAAACAAAAAGACGAGACATCCGAGATTGGTCCCATTAGGGGGTCAGCACCTATGTTCCCAGTTCTCCGGCGATTGATCACGATGACGGTCCAATAACGAGCACAATCGTACTAGTCGCGAAACAGATGACTACTATAAGTTTAGGTTACAATAAATAAAAGCGAAAGATTGATTTCGGGATAGGACGCCTTTTGAAATTGATGTATTTTTATTTTATTTAGTATTGGAGTACAAATTGTATAATATTTTATACTTGCAGTAAATATCAAACAACCTTTCTGCATATGTCAATATTGTCTGTATATATTTTTACGATAATAACTCCGGAATTTATCCTTTGATATTCTAATCAAAAGAAAATGAAACAGAAATCTGTGTATCAAAGGGCGAATCCATATTCAACATAGCCACAAAAATTTATCAAAAAATAGATTAAAAAAACCAAGCCTTAAAGAATTCTTAAAGAAACTAGTATAAAAAGAAATTAAGTATCAGAAAAAAAGCAATTGCCCCAACGAGAATAAAACAGAGGTTTTGCAAGATGTAGAAATATTCCATCAGTAATAATACCAATGTTCTTCAAAAAACAAAAAAAAAACAGCAAAATTAACGTAAATTTAGGGAATGTGGTTAAGAGAAAAGAAAGGTTAAGCATGATTTAGGTACAAAACTCAGTAAAGAATGGAAGCACCACGGGGCAGTATAGTACGCACAAAATATCAAAATATATTGTCTGGTGAGGAGTGATCGAATATATCGTGTGTAAGATCATTTAAATGCATACACGCATGGAAATGGAACGCTTTGGGAAGCATGCTTCCCTAAGTGGAGTTGATTGTAATTAGAGAAGAAACAGGTTTCCTACAATACGGCCAACGTCAGCTTGTAAGCCTCGCAAGACCAGTATTTAATGCCAGTAAATTTGACGATACTCTCAATCGTCGAATGCGAATGAATACAAAGATCCATGTACTCTACGGCAAATTGATCGACCGTGCTTTAGTAGGAATTCCCAGCAAAATAGCATGTTATGATTTGCGGTTGTATAAACTAACATGGTGTATCTGAAATCGACGATCACTTGACAGATACAAAATGATTCGGATAGGCGTGCTGCGTGCTATGGCGTTGCGCGCGACGAAGCTGATTTCTGGTGGCGATAAATGCAGGTATGCCAGATCGTGCTACACACAATATACCCCGCACCCTGGTGAGAGATGAGCATACTTGTATAGGTGAGATTTGGCATTCCTAGCTTAACCTTCCTCAGGTCAAGCGGGGTGCATTTGCACCCCAGATTGTGTTTTTTGTATAGACATTATTGAAAATTTTTTTCGCAGCTTGAACTTTTCAGTAACTCCCTGAAATTCTTTTTTAAACTGTTTTTCAGCAAAAGCGTTGTTTAGACTTTTTTCATATTAGAAAAAATATATTTTTTTGCAGGTGGGGTGCATTCGCATTCCACTTGACCTGTTATGTTATGTTTCAATAATTATTGTTGGCAGTACTGATTTCGGAATGTAATAGGTTTTGTAAGAATTGATATGCACGTTATGTTTACATGAGTAGGGGGTTTACAGACATGCAAAAATTATAGCTTTATCTTAGGGGAATTACTCATTTACTTTGCAACTACGAACGTTTCCGAATATTTACAGTTTTACCTTAGAGGAATTAGTTTTTACATCGCAACAGCTGACTTACAAGTGAACGATTTGTTAGTGTGGTTGTTTCTTGCTTAGCGAGAAGACATTTTTGTGCGTGTAATATCTATAAAAAAAATGAGTGACTTGCTAAATATACGCGACCCTCGTAATCTCACCGAAGAAGAAATGGAAATATTACTGGACACTGACGACGCGGAATTTGAGGCAGCACTACAAACTGATAGCGACGAAGATGATGATGATCACCTATTAATTGCTGACCAAGCTGACGATGAAATTGCCCTAGAAGATATTGAAGAAAATGACCCTGGAATTTCTGGTGAGGGAGAGGTTGTGAGTGGACCTATGTATGTATCAAGAGATGGTTTAGAGCGGTCTAAAGTTCCAATAATTGCAATAATTAGAACCGAATATTCTTCGGACTGCCCCTGGTGTTACGCCTTACAGTTCAGAATTTGTCAGTAAGAAAGATTTTTGTGTGATTTTTGTTGCTGATGACTCCGGAAATAATAGATATTATTGTGAGACAGACGAATCGCAAAGCGGTTGATTTTTATGAAAGATGGAATCAGTGCTAGCATTCTACTCGATCTTTTATTTGTCAAAGATGCAAAAGTGTAGAATAAAACTTGTAATAGTTATATTCAATTTTTTCGCAAATAATAAAATTCTGTTTTTTAATTTTGCCTTTAATAATTATGTTTCAAATTAACCAATATTTTAGAAATTGGACCATTTATACACAAATTAGGCGTTATTTTGGGTTTTTCTCAAGGGGCACATTTGCACCCCACTTCACCGTCTACGTAATAATTGGACCATGAATTGAGGAGGGTTAAAAGTAATACTGAGTGACCGATTGGGTTTAAAATTAGAGTAAGCTATGAATGATACCACTTAGTTGGTAACACATATTTTTATAATTGCCAATGGATAAATTAGACCTTTGGAAGTTGATTATTTTGAAGATTCATCTTCGGAATTTACTCAGGTTACTCACATTTAACAAACCTTAAAAAACACTCCCAGCCGCATAAATACAAACTCTAAACGTACTTCGAACTTGCCATCCTCACCAGTAATGCTAAACTAAGATAAAACAAAAAATGGAGATATTTATTATATATCTTACCCAGCCTCCCTGGAGGATGTCATATACTTTTAGTACTTAGCACTTTTAGTTTCATCTTAGCTTAGCGTTACGCTGGGGAAACACATATGCAATTTGTATATATGTATGCGGTGTGGAGTGTTTTTTTTAAAGTGTGTATGAGTATTTTTTTAAACAGGGTATTTGTAACGGCAATATGATGCAAATGTAATGTTTCCTGGGATTTCATTCGAGTAAATCCATCGTAACAGCGTTTACTACCGATTAAAATCATTCGGTTTTTTTCGCAAAATTCAATCAAGAAAATCTTTCGTTCAAAATCAGTTACCATCGAAGAGTAAAACAAAGGGAACAAGCGAACCCTTGTCGAAATCTAATGCAGAATAATCCAAAATTCTCAATCCTTGAAAGCCTTGTAATTTGAGGCGAATTTAGTCGCATCTTGCTGACGGAATCGGATTTGTTTCTGGTGATTGTAACTAGAGTGATTTTTATTTTATTTCCAGGAGCAGTTGACGAAAGAAGATCCCTAGAATCCTGTCAGATTCAAAGGTAGGAGATAATTTTTTTTTATTTTTGTATTATTTGGCAAGAAATATTTTTAAAAGGGAATATAAAAACCAAAATTTAAGGTATATTTACGCAAATACATAGGGCGATTTCCCTTGTACGAATCTCATCAGCTGATTTAATCTAAAAGCGACCGGTACTTTATAGTTTTCATTATGCGACAATCTACAATTAGAACCTCCGTAGGCAGTCAGGTGCGAAATAATTTCTGACGCAAGGCGTCTTCAGAAAGGATTATCAGGAACGTATAATAGCATTTACCATCTTAGCTCTTAGAAAGGATCCTGTAAATTTTCATCTCATTACTAGCCCTAGCTAAATAAAAGGGGCGCCTATGAGTATCAAAGGGGCGGTACAAGGTTTAACTGTAATTAAAAGGCATGGCAGGAAGTGATATTCTACTGCGATACATGCTAGGGGTGATTTTTAAAATTCTAAAGGTGTTTGGAATAGTATTCTAGTATTTTTCGTCGTTTGGGATAACCTGTTTTTACTGGGGAATATAATAATACAATAATTGCTGGTCAATCGTCCCTAGATGTTATAAATAATAGAGGTCCAAGAATCGATCCTTGAGTCAAGTAGAAATCTATCATATCATGGCTTAGAGAGTCGAAATGTTTTGTTAGTTCTAGTATTGACATCTCAGCATTCATACCAACCTTGACACTACTATAGTAACGTAATTGAATATGATAATCCATTCGGATTAAAACTAATTGTTCTTAGCAGAGTATATGATTAACATAGATGTTATAGCGTACTCAATGACCTTGGAAATCGCAGGTAGGACGCTGCTTGGACAATAGTTCTGGCACCAGTTTTTATCCCCTTTTTCAAGGCTTTATATTGACTTGCATCGGGTATGTCAGGTGTGACCTGACCTACTGGTGCAATTTTAGCACACTTCTGAATGTCCTAGCTATTTGAAAATTTGCATATTGGCGTATCCAAGAAGACCATTGCATATTCATGTACACTCGTGGCCACATAAAAGTTTCCAACCGACAAGCAAGTTTTTAGAAGTTTTTACAGTGTACGAGTGTGT
>JARFOC010000211.1:0-11428 GCA_031763485.1 Osmoderma eremita | reverse complement strand
AGGATGGCAACTTAGTTGCCGAAATACGTATCCGGGAGTTCTTCACTCATCGAGGTGGTAAGGGTATTTTTATTTTTTACTATTTTAAGCCACTGGATCCTATTTTGTATTTTATATTGCCTTAGCTTATTCCGTCCTTTTATGAAAATATTTAAAATAATAAAGATATTTAACAGATTACTCCAGAGAAGTAGGAAATGGAGGAAAGAGGTGGATAAAACAACAATAAATATTATGCAGAAATTCAATAGTCTCGTTATTAAGTAATATTAATTGGCAAATAGACAAACCTTGTGGTAACGATCCGTGCTGTTTCTGATGAGCCAACAAACTTTCCACTGATATTACTTGACCGGCGGCATTAGTTAGAACTTTTGCCACTAGAGGCGTTTGATTACTTGTTAAAATCGGCTTACTAGAAATCGTCTCTGAAAATGAAACGTTAAAAGTTAGAAATGGAAAGAAAAACATTAAACAAACTCGTATTATTTTAGTTCGAGTTTATCTAAGCAAGATTTCATAATACATATCAAAACTTTTTTGTCACACTGTACGCTGCGTCTAAGATAGGTAGAGTAGATCAGAGGGAGAGAGCAAGCAATACAAAACGAGAGAAGAGAATTACAGTACGAAGTTCAGGCCATGCCACGCGCATCTAAAGTGCCATTAGTTATGAAATCCAATGCTTTTAAGATGTAATTATTTTAAAAATGAAATATGCAAAAATTAATTACCTGCACTATGCCTTGCTTGTCCAAGCAACGACGTTCCAGACACAGATTGTATTTGTTTCGATACTTGAGTTACTCCTCCCTTATGCTTTAAAATAACTTGCTGTTGCCCGGCCAAAACTGTCGACTGTATCGGCAAAACCTTCTGCTTCAAACTCTGCAAGATCTGCTGTTGTTGCGACGGAGTTAGAGACGCTTGCTGCACCCTTATCTGCTGCGTACCGGTCTCTGAGGTTTTAGGCAGGGACATCTGTTGGCTATTTAGCGCGTTCTGTGAAATCGTAATGGTCTGGGCTTGTGTCGTGGCGATAGTCTGGGGCGACTGTCTCTGAGAAACGTTCCGCAACAATGCTACGTTTTTAATATTCTGCAATTGTTGAGGGCTAATTGTTTGCAGTAACTGTTGCTGAATGGAAATAGGAACTTTGTTGGATTGTATCTTTTGTTCAATCTTGTCGTTCAATTCCAACCTTATCTGTTGCGAATTGAACTTTTGTGGACCGACCGTTTGGAGCAAATGCTGTGTTATTGTTTGATTTTTATTCGCGCCCACAGACTTTTGTTCCAACTTACTGGTCGATGGGATTATTAAAGATTTACCTTGTGTCGGTGATATTATTTTAACTAAACTTTTTCCGGGCTTGGGACTGCTACTGGACTTGATAGCGTTGTTGCTTTGAGAAATCATCTGTAGGGCGTCACTAACTTCTTTTTCATCGACAGTCTGATGGGATACTACTTTTGCTTGAGATATTTCGGTTTGTTCGACTTTCACCAACTTATTTATCTGCGGTAGCAGAAGCGATGTACCTGGCTTGGAAGAACCGGGGGAATTAGTACTAGTATCTTGCGATGATAATAAAACAACGTTTTGGTTGGTGATAGTAGGAGATATATTTTGCTGTTGATTCGCGTTAGATTTAATTTTTTGTAGTACCTTAACCTTTTCAGGAGAAGGTGACGTATCCCCTTTGCTTTTGTTAGTTCTGTCTGATTTTTGTTTTGATCTGTTCGGTGTTTTGTTTTTATTCGCTTTCTTAATCGTCTTAGTTACACTTTGATATTGCTGATGGATTCTTTCAAAGTCTTCTTCGGATCGGTTTCGGTGGAGGTAAATCCATATTTTTCTCTTTGGATCATACTTGACACAAGGATCGAACTGTGTGTGCATCCTATCTAAAGCTCCACTAACTACGGACTGTAAAACATTATCTGGGGCGGTACTTGAGATATATTGCGACGATTTCAACAATTCACATATATCAGCTCGGGTTCCCTCGCCGTTTGGTAAACGAGCTGTCGCATCTCTAACTAACGACAGTATCGTAACAAAATTTGGTCTGTCGGCACTCAACATCGTGTGTCCCCTTGCTTTAGCATTCCCCACCGAAGGATTATAAATACCCTTCAACGGGCCAACTACACTTGCATATCCGTTAGATCGGAATGTAAATGCTTTGTGGGGATTATCATAACGTCTACGTTCTTGTTCTCTATATGATTTTATTTCTTCCGGATCTGCTTTTCGAACGACCCAACCAGTGGGGTATCTCGGAGGAGGTGGAGTTTGGGATCGATCGGCCAATTCTACTTCGATTTCTCTTTCCTCCTTCGGTACTGCAGTTTTCGGCTCATTTCGGTATTCCAACCAAAATTCTGCTAACGGTGATAGCAGAGTATCAGAATCCCTTCCCGCACCGATCCATTGGTACATACGTAATTGGGGTTTATATTCTATGTACGGGACAAAATCCGTTGGTTGTTCGGTAGAAATGCCACTTAAGAAATTCACAGCCGATTTTAATAAACCCACCCAATTATCGGAGTGGGTGTACCAATCGTTTAGGGGCGTTATGGGATTTTCCTGCCATATTTTCAATCTCTCCTCCAAAGTTTTGTAATTCATACGATGCTCCGGTGTTGAACAAATTATATCGCGGATTAAAGACAGGAAGTTTGAGTGGGTTTCTTGCATTAATTCAGGTTTGTTATTGATATCTAGGATATCGATGTTTGAATCGTCCAGATCGATTGGCAAGTTCATCATATCTATTCCGTCTAGATCAGAAAATGTTGCCGGTGTAACTTTGCCATAGGGAGTGAATGAGGTTTTCACCACACTATTTGTTATATTCGGACTAGAAGCTTTTTCGGGTGAGCTTGTTCGTTTCGTGTTACTAATTCCGAAGTGATTCACAGTTTCATGTTTACTATCTAGTTTCTTAGTTAATTTGCGTTTCTTCGTCGTTAATACTGGCTCTATCAGCGAATCCGAATCAGATTCTAATTCCGAATTGGAACTGTGACCGAAGATAGGGGTCGGTTTGGTAATTCGCTCGGGAGATATATACAAGTGCGAGTCAACCTTTTTCAGTTTCTTCCTATGAACTAATTTATTACTAGCATCATTGTGATGTTGCGATTTCACCGAATTCGTAGTAGGAGCACTACTACTCACTTTCTTCACGTATGTCAATTTCGTTCTCTTTATTATTTCGTTTAACGTGATTCCTTTTGTATTGAGATCCGGATTTTCGGGACATTCCACTTTTCTCCGCTTGTGATTCAGTAGTAATTGTTTATAGCTATCCTCGGTGATAAAAAAAGGATTGTGATTTGGTGTTACGTTCCTCTCTAGATCCAAGCCATTTGGTTTCGTCGCCATAGTCGAAACAAGAAACTTTTCCCCGTTTAAATTGTGAGAATTTCTAATGCTGTTCAAGTGTCGTTTCTGCTTTCGCGACATAGGCGTCGGGGCTCCCTCGGGATAATTTTCATCGGATGAAAAACCAGATTCATCCACCTTTGATCTGACAGCTGACAATTCTTGAAAATACCTTGTTTTCGTACGATACGCTACAGGACTTATATAAGCGGGAGTGTTTGTACTTATCTTCTCGAGCCGTGGCTCAACACCAGGGGGTAACGCACTAACAACATTCAATAACGTCTGACGAGATTCAATTACTTCACTTTCTAACTGTTCCCTAAACTTCCTATAGCGACACTTGGCTTCTTTCCGTTCGGCTTTACGTATCATGTATCTCATCTTTGCAATATCCGGTCTGTAGTGTCCAGCTCTAAGGTGATCGTGAAAATCCGACAGGGGATTGGAAAATTTGAATACCTCACCACTAAATAGCCTCTGCACAGTGTTGTTCTTCTCTTGTTCATCATTCCTGGGAAAAGTTGGTAGGAACTTGTTTAAATGCTGCCTGCTATTATCACTTAACGAGTTCCACGTGTTTAATGAGAAAAACTCCTGGAATATATTCTTACGCTCGCACAAGCCTTGTGGTATCTGTATACGGGTACCGCATACCTGTACGGTCTCTAACTTCTCGTCATCTGATGAGTCCGTTGAGCAATCGGATGATGATGATGATGTGAGGTCCGATGAACTGTCACTACTCATTTTCCTTCCTGTGGAGTGACAAATTAACTTTAGTTGCGGATCGCATCTTATTAACTAAAAATAATTAGTTCACATGTGAATGAAGTGCATGACCTCTATTGTCAGAGCGTTTTAACAGTTGCTTTCTCAACGCGTTTTACGCGATCTATATAAACATTTACATTTGTTGGGAGTCTTAAGTTTGTATATTCGTTATTATTGAAAACGAAGGTCACCTTATATATAGGTTTGCATGATTTTAGTACTATGATTTCACGTTGCTGCCGTAATGTTGAAATATGCTCATATTGAATAGATTTTCCGGAGATTGCTCTATCAATAAACAATCACGTTTTAAATGCAATAGGCGGGGGAGGGGGTCGGGTAGACATTATTTCGGGTCTAATTTTAACAGACCTGTATTTTGTAATCAAGTATTGTCCAGGAAAAAAACGGCCGCACACACTACAAACTGGTATAGCTGAGGCACGCCTGCATTGCAGATATACCAGAACAACGCATACACACAGGCAGTTTTGGTAGTGGTGGGCAACGAAACCATTTTGAGAGGAGCCATCAATACTCTAGGACAGGCATGATTTAAAAACATTTCGATTTTATTCTCAACCAGATTGAAATAGTTATCGATATTTAAACTAGGGGATCGTTCATGTTTTATTTTATAATTTATTTAATTAGAATTAGTATTTGAAGCGAATTAGGTCAGAAATAAATTACGAAGTTACTAGATTTAGAAGCCAGTAGTGATTTTTTACGTGGTGAAGTTGTAAGATTGCATCGATTCTCGCGGCACGCGTGCGCTTTGACATTCTATCTTCAAAATGGCGCTTAACCTAAGTGTTAAGGTGCATCCTGTTGTTTTGTTTCAAATAGTAGATGCTTACGAACGTAGAAATGCCGATTCCCATAGGGTTATAGGGACTTTATTAGGTATTCAACAAATCATCATTTATTATATCTTCTAGTATTGGTGTTGAACACGTGTTGATGATCTATCATTGCAGGTGCCGCAGATAAGGGTGTCGTGGAAGTGACGAATTGCTTTTGCGTACCTCACAAGGAGTACGATGACCAGGTGGAAGCGGAACTAAGCTACGCCATGGACGTTTACGATCTGAATAGACGGGTAAACTCGAACGAGAACATCGTCGGTTGGTGGGCGACTGGACACGAAGTGACAAATCACAGTTCAGTAATACACGAATACTATTCGAGAGAATGTAACAACCCCGTTCATTTGACGCTCGATACAAGTCTACAAGGTGCTCGTATGGGATTAAAGGCATATGTTTGCGTGCAATTAGGGGTACCAACGGGAAAACAGGGATGTATGTTCACACCGGTGCCGGTAGAGATGACTTGTTACGATCCGGAAGTATTCGGCATGCAGTTATGTCAAAAAACCATGAGTAGCTCATCACGAGCGAGTGGAGGTTCGGGTAGATCCAGGACTGTTCATCCGATGTCAGATTTTGTTCAAGTTTCAGAAGCGGGCTCTAAAATGGCAACCCTGTTGGATCAGGTTTTGGCATATGTTGAAGATGTACTTGCAAATCGTGTCACAGCCAATAATGCAGTTGGACGTTCGTTATTAAATTTAGTTAATTCTGTTCCGCATATGACTAACGAGCAATTCTCAGATATGTTTAACAGCAATGTAAAGGATTTATTAATGGTAATTTCATTGTCTCAACTTTTGAAAACGCAGTTACAATTGAATGAGAAGCTCACTTTACTTACTTCAATTTAAAACGATAAAATACAGACGGATACACTATAAAAATTTGTATATTGGTACATTAAGCTAAAATATTCTACATATGTGTTTTATTCACGTTGTAAGAACAGATGTAATAAAGGATTTTAAAAAGAAAAATGGTTTTATTAATTTTAAAAACGCCTTGTAATTAAATTTGTTAAACATATGTTACAAGCATTTTAAATAACAATAAGCATAGTAAAAAAGAATAAAGAAAAGAGCAAGTATTCAACATTATATTAAGTACTTTTTTGATCGTGTAATAAAATTATGAAGAATATCCCAAGGTAGCCCTAAAAAATCTAAATCATAAATCTATAAAAGTATTATGAGGCCTATTATTTTAATTTTATAACTATATTAAATTCTATACGAGTAAAAAGAAACAATATACGTTCTTATAAGAATAGCATTCAATCTATACGATAGAGCAATTGTCCTTAGTTGGCAACATCAAGTTTGGTATGGTAACGGTAACATTGTAAGATTGGCCACCTGATTCTTAAGTTTTATTGGTTAGGTTTATTATTTACATCTGGGGATATTTTCTGAACCGATTTAAATAAGATATTGAGATTACAAGAGCAATTTACTTTAAAATATGCTCCATAAGATTTAAAAATTCATTAAAATTACATTAATTATAAAGCTAAATATAAATATATAGGGACTTTTGCGGTTTTTTCTATTCTTTTGGGGAGAGTCCGCGAGATGTCGATCCCATCGATTCTAGTTCACGAAAAATGATGCCGGGACAAGAAATTCGCGTCGCTTTTTTTAATTATGAAAATTTGTGCTTGTAGTGCGAAATTGCCGCGATTCGCGTTGTGAATCTGAAAATAATCCGCCCTCGTATTAGTAGTGATGATTTTGTTAAAGGTTTTGTGAATTTCTACCCGCTATGTGTAAATATACATATGGGAGAGGATATGAAGATTTCCGATGTCGGAAACGCATCAAGTGATTTTCATGTAAGTATTTGTTCCATAATCTTTGTTAGTAATTACATCTTATTATGACATTGTTACAGCTTCCATCTAAGATTATGAGACGCGACCTAGAAGAAGACACAAGGTAAGAATAGAATAGAATTGTTTATAATCCCTCTAATTGCATTGCGATAACTTTCCCGCTTTCAATTCGTGGTAGTTCCGCAAAATGGCGGTTGGTACAAATTCTTCAGCGTATCGTGTCTTCAAATATAAGATTTATGTGTTTAATAGTGGCTTTAGTGTCGCAATTTTGTGTTGTAAATTAAGAATATTGTACCTTTTCCATGTTTTACACATATTTGAACGCACTTTTACTCCTAAAATTCAAATTCTTGGGAAAAGCCAGTTTTAAGATTTCATGCAACTGACAAGGTAAGCTCCTTTTTAAAATTGAATACGATAATTCATTTTGTGCTATTTATTATCATTTGTAAGCACGTTAAGTATCGATTTATATATCTTCATATTCCACTAATAAGCGCATAATTGTGCAATTTAGTCATATATCCTATCATTTTAGAGTTCGAATAGGTTTGGTACAGATCGCTTTTTGCTCGTTAGTTGAGACGGCGGGAAATTCAAATTTCATTTTATGTGGAGTAACCCTCATTTTTACTTAATATATGATTAATTAAAATCAATTTTTATAATTTGTTATAAAAATCTCAAAATTGCACTGTTAACACCAAAATTGATTTTACCGCCCTTACACTTGTATATAGCTGTATTTACACAAGGAAAGCACAGAATATATTCTTTTCTCGAGTGGTTTAGAGTCCTACATCCCGAACTACGAATTCTAGCTCATAGGTGGCCCTTAGATCGATTTTATGAGAACCGGTGATTTTTAGTTTTGGGTATTTTGTATGGATGTCTTACTATCGTTTGGTAGTTTTGGGGCGAAAGTATCCCATAAGCATGATCTTACTATTATTATATATATCTACAAGGGTATTACTTTAGAAAATTTAAATTATGTAGAATTCGACAGTGTTAAATAAATGAAGTGTAAATGAAAAGTATTTTGACTCGTCATGATAATATTTCTCCAAATAAGAATCGTACAGTGAAGGAATTAAAAGTGATTCCAAAGTTGCGACGTTATCTCATTGCTAAGTTATCGATTACATTCATTCGAGTGTATTAAGGGATGTCTCGAATATTTGTGGCTTTTTCGGGACTCGTCCAGATATTTTCGTAATCCGTAAACGCTTACGCAAAATCGAAGGATTAAATAGGGGTAGGGAGGGAATTTCGTTTTGAAATTACGACTTTGTAAGGATCAGAATATTAAAAATTAGGCAAAAAGATTTTAAAATTAAATTTCCCGCCATAATAAATTTTTAACGTTCACCAAAAAGAAAGAAAATGATTGGTGCAATTACGTGCGCTGTGTTATTTATGTTTCTATTAAGGTATTTCTTTCTAATGTCAATTTTCGACGAGCATATACAACGACAGCCAGCGTATATCAACTAATCAATTATTTATCTCCATCCAATTGATTACAACGCTCGACGTATCTTGTATTTCAGCTTCAGCGGCAAATTCCCCACTGACATTAGTTCGACGCGGACTGTTATTGGGACAATAATTTCTATTTCGTGTTGAAATACTGAAAACCATTACAAGTCATTGGGAAATAGATGCTACGTGTACATGTACACATTTGCACATACAGGATACGAATACAAAATAAGTTTAGTTTTATATTTATTTAAAATTCCTTCCCGGGTAGGGTATAAATTTTGGTTGGGTTGGCGACAAAAGATGACGCACATGGGACAAAAGTATGACCAGCTGCTTACAACATACTATCAAGCTATTTTTAAAAGCTTTATTTCTGGCTTTATTATCATCTGGGCAATTTTAAAACACTTCTGAATGTCCTATCGATTTTAAAGTTTACAGACTTGCGTATCTCCGATGACAACACAATACGCACATGTTCGTGGAGATGGATGTAATTTTGACAAAATAGCTTCAAATGTATGAGCAAATATTTGAAAATTAGTTTTGAATTGCTGGCGGAACGTACTTGACATAAATCATGACAAAGCGGACATAACCACAACTATTATGATTGCAGATGACAGCAGATATGAGGTTATAGGTCCGTTCCGTTCGTTATTGCAATCTAACCTCACAATAATCTATTTTATACATTTTAAACGCGAACCCACCCAATATTAACTATGACGCGTTTGGGATAAATACCCCACAAATACCAATTTGCGACAGCATACGTGATGGTTACCTATTGTATTTGCGCACCATGATAGTACATACAATTCTAGTTACGTTTTGTGTGTTCCTTTTACCATTTTTATTCATTTCCGTTCGAATTAAAAATAGAACAGCAGTGTTGAACAGCAAAAGAGCTTGTTGAAGCTGTCGCGTTTGCATTTGCGGCCGCTTTGTGAAGAACTCTCTTCACTGCTCGTACAGCGGTACGTGGGAGCTTTTGACATTGATTCCAGCGAATAGCAAAGTGCATGTGTATACTAGACTACATAGGAAACATTAAAGTTCATACCTTTACAGAAAGTGTGAAATAGAACGGAATTGTTTGCACCTATAGTATCAATGGAGGCAGTGTTTTGGTTCAATATAAAATAGGTTGAAACAGGTGTTTTTATTCCCCAAAATCAAACACATTATTGTATTTATATTATAAAAGTTGTTTCTCTAATATTATGATGCACGTATGATTTGTATAACCAAACATATTAATATACGTAATACGTATATGGTCAACGGTTAGTTCCAAAGGCGAAACGCAGGTGTCACCGACAGTCATGTTGGTAATATATATATTTGTTTGGTCGGCAAAAAAACGTTAAAGAAAAATTACTATTGGCGCCATCTGGTTCCATCCATGGAACTAACCATTGACCATATCCTATATTTGGTATAACCAAACTTTATTCTTGGTCGAATAACTCGGTTTTCGTAGCCCCCGATATGATTGCGCCACTTTACGATATTGAACACGGAAATCGCCCAGCGGAAAATACGTCTTCTAAGTGACATTTAAGACAGCCGGAAGAAATATGTAAAGCTATATAATCTTTGAGTACCTTTTCTAGTTTATGACGAACGGTGCCTTGAGATCCGAGATAGATATTCCCACATTTTTCACTTTACGATGTGATATAAATTACTGTATAACCGGAGTGTGACACGAATCTGGAATTATTTCCATTTTCGATGACTTTTCTTTCTTTGTCGTTTTTGTAAATTCGGAGAGTTGAATAGGAATGCTTATCAGCCAGATAACTTTTTCGTTCACAACAAAATCATTTTTCTATATACGTTTGTACAATAAATAACGGGGTATTTTGTTTTTATTTATTTGACTTTTACGGATTAGAAACTGTACACTACATAACGGAAAGTGTTACGTATTGGTGCGGTTGGTAACTGTAAGCGATATATCACAATGTAGTTGAATGTTGGCAACAAATTACGACAGTGACAGATTGCAACATCGCTACCCCCTATTTTATCTAGTCAGGGTTCCGTTCCCTGCCATTTCTTTCGTATCGTATTTACTTCATCTCTTTAAATTTGTCTGGCATAAAGATGTATGTATAATATTATCGATCAATTTACAGTGATTTTGTATATTTTAGGTTAGTAGCGGTAATGATATAATGTCAAATTTAGAATCGAGTGTATTTGATTGTTTATGTTTAATAATAATGTTTTTTGTAATTCAGTAATACTGAAAACATAAAATATGATATTTCCTTTGTAATCAATTTAAAATGGATGCGAATTTATTATGTAGTTCGCCTGAATTTAAGAAAATTACATTTGGTGTAGCATTAACTTGCAATTATTGATGTTTAATCCAATTCATTAAGACTATGCATTCTTTTCCTATATATTTTTCTTCTAATTCATCTGCGGAAGAACTCAAACTTGTATTTAAAATATTCATTTAGTAAAAAAAATGACCTGTCACTGATACAAGGAAATCCACCGTCAATGCAGTGAATGGAGGTTAAGATAACTTTGGAGGTGACTTTAGCGCTAAAGTGGTGAAAACGCGTCTTTAAAAGTTAACGGTTTTAAACTTACCGGCAGAGGTAATGTAGTACGGAGAGATGGGGCACTTAACGTTACAATTGTGTGCCTATCCCTCTGGTGGTCTGCGAACCCAACTAAACAGACTACCGCGTCAAATCTCGTATATTTCAAAATTGACAGGATGCATAATGCCATCCAAAATTCCATTCATTCTTCTATACAAGCTTTTTTTCGCATAATGTCATACACAAAATATGCCAAAGAGTGTATGCATTCTGCCGTGCAGATTTTCTCCAAAATTCCTGGATTGTACTTCAAATTTCCTATATTGTCGCTCAAATTCTTATTTTTTGCGACACTTGTGGGCAGCAGAATCGCGTGAAGCTTTGCAGGTATAGGTAGCCATATATGCTCAGCAAACGCTGAAAATTTCAACTGTGCACACCCTCTGGTTCGGTCTCTACGCTCCTCCAAAATTCCTAGATTGTACTTCAAA
>JARFOC010000210.1:1045834-1055974 GCA_031763485.1 Osmoderma eremita | reverse complement strand
GATTTAATAAAACCAGGCCAATACAACAAATTCTCGTTGATTTGATATATGGCTTTCTCGAAGTTCCTGGATAGTTTGACTTTTCCCATAACTTATATGGAAATGCGAATCTACAATAAACAATTGAATTACAACATGAGACGAATGGGGAGTAGAAATATCTTAAAACCTTTCTGCGGTCTTCATATACAAATAAATTATACCGTTTTCTTCTCGTACAGTTGCATACTGACTATTTGCTAATGGGCATGATGCTCTATTGCATAGACCGGTTAAATTGTATTCATTCCGACAAAATCTCTGCGTTTTTGTGCTAAAATAAAGGTAATTTAAGCTCCAGCATATGAAAAGAACGAGTATTAGACGCACTCACTTGACTTTGTATGAACAGAATGCTTTGTTTATAACACTCTAAACGACCTAAAACACATTTTAATTACTAATTCTGACACATTTAATAACAGACACTTATAATATTACATCGTCATGCTGCATTATTACTGCTTCTCTGAATTACAAAGAAGATGTAGAAAGTTATGAATCCATCAATCTAACCTAACTTCGCACGTGTTTGACATGAAACATGGACTGGTGTGAAGTTAAAGCAGGTTAAAAGGTTTAAAATGAAACTAAAGTAACTAGAAACATATAAGCTTCGTTCCAACTGGAATCGCTGACTGGACGTCAGAGGCACGGGCATTTTGTAAATATATTGGAATAAACACCTTTAATAATAATCATAGTCCCCTTTAATAGCCTATTTTCTTAAATAGTTTGGATATTATGTCCCTTTTTCAAGTAATGCAAGATAAAATTAGCTTTACTTATATTTGTTGAAATTTTATACCACGAATAGTAGACAGCGCCATCTACTCACGTGTCTTATAACGTCTCTGAAGTCATGTATTATTTGATTTCCATATTATTTCTGAATTAACCTAAAAGAGCTAAGGAAATTGTGCACAAAAATGGAAAATGCTATGTTTTTACTTGGAGTATTATTAATTAACCCATTTCTTTTTAAAATAGACGCTGTAAGTACTAATAACATCTATTTGGTGTGTCACGTTTATACACTAAAAATTAACATTTTTTTAGAGTCAAATTGAATATGATGGTTTCCTTAATATAAGATTAGAACACGCATTAGACGAAGCGTCCGATACGTATAGTGATAGGGGCAACATTACGATACAAAGCCTAAGAGCTGGTGTATACACCATCCAACAGAAACCATTGACGGCTGAAGAAAGAAACAAGTTACGGGTACTTTTTATTTGATTTATCCTCGAAAGTTCTTCTTTTAGATATGTATTTTTAGATGTTAGCTGCTGATAACAAATTGTATCAATTAAAATCTACGGTAATCGGGAATGATAATACTGATGAAGTGTTTAAATCGTATGTTAAGGCGGTACGTATATAATTTTCAAAAAAAATTTTCACGTGTGACATAATTTTTTAGTGTATGTTAGCAGAATCTGAACTAACCGATCAGTTGTCGATTTCATTGGATTATACTGGTCGTATCATCACTATTACTATGGGGGTTGCATCCACATCGACATGCGAAGGGGCACTTGTTCCGACTGAACATTTAAAACAGTTTGTTACGTCAGTGCACATTCGACATTGTGAAACAGGACCGACGTATGTAGATTTAAGCAAGTTTGCGCTCTGATTTAAGTCAATACAATATTATTTTAGGCCGGATACCGCTAGTTATATCGAAAAATTGGAAAGGGAACGAGAAGCTAAGGAACGTGGTGAGGTCAAAGACAACAGACCATTTTTGGCTAAATATGTAAGTCATAATTTTTTTAATTTAATGTGACAATATTATGTTTTGTGTTTCTTTCTAGTGGATGTACATTGTTCCCGTTGTTATTATTATGTTAGTGTCAACAGCTACAAATCCCGAAGGTGGAAATGCGGGAGGTGGAACTGGTGGTGGAAATTAAAGTCTCACTCAGTAGATATTTTAAAATTTGTAATTTATTAAAGATGTTATATTTTAAAACATTTGTTGTAATAATTCATTTTGATGAAATTTTTTAGGTAGCTTGAAACTACCCTAAAATTCTTCATTTTGCAACTTTGATGGAAATTTAAAAAAAAACCTTGTTAATTAAATTAATTTATATTAAAGATTTATGGTTTATTAACACTTTCATTTTCATCTTTAACTACATCCACTAGTTTTTCATCCTTTTTACCTAAAATCTTAGTGACCATCTTTTGCTCCTTAGCTCTCTTCTTTGCCTCTTTGATTGCCTTTTTCTGTTCTTTCTCCTTCTTCTCCAACATTTCCTTGAAACGCTCATCCCTCGGATCGACTGTATACCCGAAATGCCTGCGCACCTCTTCAATTAACTTCTCTTTCCGTTCTTTAGCTTCCCGGGCTTCGGTTTCCTTCTTAGCAGCCTTAGCGTTCAAATCTTTGATCCATCCATCCAACTTTAACAATTTATTAGCTATATCTTCCTGCCTCTGTAATACCTTAGCTTGTTTCTCGGCACGTTGTTTCTTAGCGAACTCAATCATTTTGGGAACTGTATGTGGGAAGGCGATTTTTTCGTATTCCTTAATATCATCTAATTCCTTTCTCGTAGGCCAACAGATACTTGGATCTACACCGCTTGCACTGCCGTATCTTCCGTACATCTTCCGCTTGTATCTAGTACTTAAGTGGAGTTCATGTTTAGGTTCAGTATAGGGAGGTTTATCATACAATATATTTCGATCGGCCGGATTTAGTCTAGATTTGTTTCTTTTACGTTCTAATTCATCCTCTCTTGCTTTGGCTTCGTAATCGACCACTGAAATCGGCGAATATTAAGGTGTGGTGGTAAGGATTGAGATTTTGTGTATCACCTTCTAAGCTCGTATCTTCTTCTAATTTCTCTATGTCTAAGTTTACATTACTACTGTAGTTTGCTGTTAAAATTTTCCAATGATTATTTATTGATAAGTTAGATTTTCGTATTATATTCCGCAACATTATTTCTGTTCGTTATTTTCATAGATAAGTTAGGTTATATCACACTTGTACCACTGTCCTTGCACCTTTGCTTGTACTATATAATAGTAGTGATTATAACCCCGGGGTATCACAGTTACAAAGTCATATGACAAAAATTGATCTTTTTTTAAAGAAATACATAGAATAAAACTACTTTCTCCACCAAAGTCGTATATATATATTTAAATGTAATTTTGTAAAAATACAATTCTACTTGGATTTATTGGTTCTCGGCAAATGGGACAATTTTGTTGATATTTCAAGCTATCATAAATACAATCCCAGCAAAATAAATGCCCACAGATTGTAGCACAAGGATTCTTACGTTTCTCGACACATAAAATGCACATTTTACTAGACTCCCCCGAAAAATTGAAATTCTCGTTCTGTTTAAATTCCTGGTGCTTATAATTCTGGATTAAATCATACGTGACATAAATTAAAGATACCATTCCTAACAATTTAAAACTTGACGATGCGGCATCATTTTGCATCCATTGTCGGAGCAAAACCTAAAATTTCAACACTTTCTAATAAATATTACAGCAATATTCAATTATGGCTTACATATTTAATACCAGTTATCCTATTAGCAATATTGTAGTATTTCCCATTTATATAAAACAGGGAATAATGTAATCTCAAGAATAAATCTTTATTTAGCTTTACAAACTTCAAGAACTTAACAATACTAGCTCTCGCTTCTAATTTCAATTCTGATGATTTAGAAATGCTTGTTTCGACATAATTGATCGTCCGTTCAAACAAGGATTCACCCCCGATATCAACAATCAACCATACGATTTGTAGCTGCAGTTATAGTCAATTATTATTCCTGAATTTTCAATAATAGAATAATTCATTACATATCCTGACGGGATTTGATTGTTTCTATTTAGTCTTATAGTGCCGGTGTACTCTTCCCCTAATGTTTGAAAATTCGACACTGATGTTAACAAATAATACCACGTTGAAGTTAAGTGGGGTAAATATTTCCTTATACGATTATAATTTGCTTCTCCGAAACATTTTACGGCAGATGTCACGTAATCTTGCAGTTCACCAATAAATGACTCGTCCCTTTGCGTGCTTTGAATAATATTAACAACTTGACCCGAATAAAACTTCATTATTACAAAGTTACAAATACATTTTTTAATAGATAAAAATCAAAATTAAATAGAAATTAGGTTATGTATTGTTTTGACAGTTCTTAGTAGTAGGAACCACAGGAACTTTTATTTTCTAAATTCCCCCATAAAATTCCGCGCTGCTTAATTTAAATGTCAAGAGCTCGAAGATGTGCTGTAAAGGTGTCAGTGTCAACGTATACAAATTTCATAACTAGGAAATGTTTGTATTACAACAAAGGATAAATAAAAATGATTATTAAACGTTGAACATACCGAATGATCAGCTGATGTGTACGTGTATCATCATCTATTTTAAATCCTCTCTTTGAAGTGTTATAATTTTGTTAAATAACAATGAAATCCAGTAAGTATTCCAATAAACATGTTTCAAAATATATTCACATCTTGTTTTTCTTTTTGTGCAGGTACGGGTAGTAACACGTTGAAATACGTTAGTTTAGTCACTTTAACAGTACAAAATGCTTTGTTGGGACTTAGTATGCGGTATGCAAGAACTAGAGATGGGGATATGTTTTTATCATCTACAGGTAATGTATTTAACAGAATTCAATTTCGTACGTTTTCAGTACGCTTATGATTGTAGCCGTTCTTATGGCTGAGATTGTAAAATTAGTTACCTGCCTCTCGATAGTCTATATACAAATGGGAGGGCTAAAACAGCTTTTCGAAATCCTTAGAGATCAAATTATACGTCAACCGACAGATACATTTAAAATATGCGTTCCCTCTTTAGTATATATCATACAGAATAATTTATTGTACGTGTCGGCTTCACATTTGGATGCTGCTACTTATCAAGTAAGTTTTTCTCTTGCGAGTTTTTATTAGAATTAATAAAATCGATATTTTAGGTAACTTATCAAATGAAAATATTGACAACGGCCATGTTTGCTGTCATCATCCTAAATAAACAACTCCTTAAAACACAATGGATCTCTCTCTTAACACTTGCGCTAGGCGTTGTTCTCGTACAACTTGCTCAAACCTCCGAAAACATTCCAACGACGATCGGGCCACACCAAAACAGATTATTGGGTTTTGGCGCCGCCTTATCCGCATGTTGTTTGTCGGGATTCGCGGGCATCTACTTCGAGAAAATGCTGAAGGGGAGCGACGTTTCTGTGTGGATGAGGAACGTACAATTGAGTTTATGCTCAATACCGTTTGGTTTTTTGACTTGTTTCGTGGCGGACACCGAGACGATTCGGCATAAAGGATTCTTCTTCGGTTATGACAAGTTTATTTTGTATCTGATATTTTTGCAAGCGGGTGGGGGGTTGATTGTCGCAGTTGTCGTGAAATACGCCGATAATATCCTGAAGGGATTCGCGACTTCTTTGGCAATCGTCATTTCGTGTGTCGCTTCGGTGTATCTTTTTAATTTCCAGCTTACGTTTCAGTTTGCTATCGGTGCTTTGTTCGTTATGTTCTCCATATTCCTGTACGTATACATTCCCAAACCGGCTGTCGTTGCGACTACTTATAAGGTGTAAGTTTTGTTAACAGTATTGAAGATGTATTTTTAAAAAAGGTTAAACAGAATGGCATAGCGTTTAAAATTAAACGATTGAAATTAAAATCAAAATGATTTGGTGAATATATGATTCTTTTAAAATAATTCTAAAGTGCCAGTGAATATAGGATCGTAAGCAATTTTATTCCATCAGTGTTTTTAGGAATTTTACATCAAGTACATATTGATTTTATTTAAATTTTAATTTCCTCAAGTATTATTGTATTTACTTAATATATATTATTTTAGCTATTTATTTAAATATATAAATAAATTCATATGTATTTTTTAATATTTAAATATATAATTAATTTTCATCGTGATTGACAATCTATAAGATGGTAAGATTGAAAACTTATCTTCAATTTATAAATATTAAAGTATTAAAAATACGTTTAGCGCCATCTCGTAGAATAGGTATTAATATTATTTTGACATAATTAGTGCTGGGCGGTTTTAGGTTGAGGATGTAGAAATACAGCGCTTATAGGAATATCGCGTATCGCTAATCGTTATCGAGTTACAAGCGAGAAACATGTCGGGGGTCACAAGCTTTTTGTATGACGGCGCGAGCCTGGTCAGAGCCGGTCAAAATTTCTGAGGTCCCCTAAAATGCAATTTCATTTTCATACATCGAAATTTTAATATATTATCGATGCGATTTTAAACGTAGATTACAATGAAATAAGCCGCATTAACTGATCTCTAATCGTTTTCGAAATATAAGCGAGAAACATGTACCTTGTGTGCGCCACAAGCTTTGTAGTTGACCGCGCAAACTTCCTCAGAGCCGGTCAAAATTTCTTTTTTCGATAGATACATGCATAAAATATGCCAGAAAGTAAAATCTAATACACTTATCAGCCTCGCATTCAATCTGTAATATTAATAAAAATTACTTAAAGCCGTTGCTGAAACACATCTTGTTATAATAAAGAGAACATAATACCATAAAAATAAACAGATAAGCACAATAGTCGCTCCAACAATCTAAAACCGTGGGGGCATTAATTACAAGAAAAGTATTTATTTATAAATAACTTGTGTTTTAAATTTATTTTTAAGTACCTATATCCATGACATAACCAGATTTAAGATAAAAAAATAAAGTATATCAAATGAAATACTTTCGCATCACGATAAATCAGTGCCTTAGATTATCTAAATTTTAAGATGTGTAATTATATTTATTAACTAAAAATATTGTATTCCTATTTCTTTTTTTTTCAGGAAAAAATAAGCTCAATTTTCTTTACGTACTAATACAGAAGGAAAGAACAATCATAAAAATATAAGGACTGAAAATCGAGGAACAAAAATGGACGTTCTTTTTTTTATTTTTACATGTTATCTTTTACAACGATACAATTTTTATATTTTATACATGTATTAAGTGGCTCATATCATGTACTTAATTACTATTGCGATTTTGATTAAACGAATTTTATTTATAATTTGCCAGAACAATTTATTTGAAAATACCTACCGTACGTCTTATTGGACAGTTGAAACCGGCTTTGGTTGGCAGTTTATGATTGTTCTTTTCTTTTGAAAAATTATTTATTTTCTTAAAAATATATATTTGACTGCACTAATAAACATACTCTAATGAGATTATAAGTGCTTAAAATTAGCATTCCTATATTTTTATTTATACAGGGGCGGCAAAATGATTTTGCATATTTGGGGGCTTAATAAAAGCCAAACGGAGTATAGAACGTTTATTTCCAAAACGTACACATAATGCCATTTTATTTTATTGGGTTTTAAACATTATATCAGACAAGTGAGCCTCGTTGCTTTCCACACACTTTCGTAGCTCGGCGAGGTATTTCATCTAGAATGGCAGCGATTTATCAAGATAAATGGCATGTTTTAATCCATGAATAGCTCGAGGGCGATGAGTGTATACCTTTGATTTAAGGTATAATCAAGTAAAACATCCATAGCAACCGAGTAACCAGGGTACTAGTGATCCGTGCGATTTCGTATAACTTCCGTGCTGTTAGAGAGATGCACGAATCAGTGCTATCTTAGCTACTGCCCACTCAAAACGTCAGCACCAGCCACCACTGGGCGTTTGCAGTTCTGGCGGTCCGAGGTCAGTCGGATGGTTTTCATTAAAATGCCGATCCATTAGCCCTGAAGTTGATGGCCCGTAATGAAA
The DNA here is from genome assembly GCA_031763485.1 of Osmoderma eremita. NCBI lineage: Eukaryota > Metazoa > Arthropoda > Insecta > Coleoptera > Scarabaeidae > Osmoderma > Osmoderma eremita. Next base: position 1,048,118 of record JARFOC010000210.1, on the reverse strand, counting down.
TCGTGTTTCGAGACGGGACGGGATCGCGTCTGCTAAGCTTGAAGTGTACTGAAACGCTCATTGCGTTGTTCTTGATGAACGTTTCCACAATGAAAGTGGGATGCTAGCTCGACCAATTTATGTTGGCAACTGACAACGGCAGTGGTTTCCCTCCACAACGCGACTCTCTACCCTCCCGCCCCACCGGCGTGGCCCCCCTACTCTACGAGTACTGACCACTCTGTCAGATCATTTTGCCGCACCCTGTATATTGTTTTAATATTTATGTTACATAAAGAAAATTACGTCAATCTAAATATGTTCTTATCTAATCTGAAGTGTTGTAAATGTGATTTCTTAAAAAGTACATTACGAATTAGAGAGAAGAATTGATTTTCTGTCGTTATTTATATATACCAGGTGTCCCCATAAAGTCCTGCGAGGTAATACTGTTTTAAACTCTTCAAGTTTATTGTAAGGTTAAAGTATATGTATTCGCCTTAATTCACTTAATATTGCGCAAGATAAACGCATAAAAGCAACTTTGTAGTATTTTAAGATCTCATTTTAAACGCTAACCTTACATCATCCCATAAAATTTCGATCGCTTCACTAACCACTCACATAAATCTTTTCCCACCAGACAGACGTAATTTATATTTATGCTACTTATTTATACGCATCACTGATCTTCCCTTATTAAATTAAACTGGGTCATTGACAATAAACACATAACAAGGCACACCGTCTCTAGTCTATCTTTCGCATAGGCTTTTTTTTTGTTGATACACCTCTCCCAACTATTTTGGGAGTTTCCGTTTGACCTCGATCGTCCACCTTCTTAAAAGGCTCATCCCTACGCGTCTACGTAAGTATTTTCCGGAAAGAGATCGCGCAAAGATGAGTGTTAATATTCGCAGCGTTTCCTTGCTTCTGGTATTCGTTATTCCGGGTGATTGCAGGTACCTACCGGACTATTTCGACGTGGACAACGCAACGAAACACGATGGGGTCGAGGAAATACACCACGCCGTGTGTAAGGTCGCCACGAAGGAGATACAAGCTTCTGCGAACGCTACAATCACCAGGCAGTTAAAAGGGGTGTGCAGTACGAGTGAGTATTGCTTGAATTAACAACAATATCGAAATCCGTGTATTTTTAATATAATTAATTGAAAATTAAGATTTCTTATTTAAAAAAAGAATAGTACGCTACTGGATTTTGAGAGATCATTAATTTATTTTCATATAACATTATATTATTTGTTTAGAGTCTATGAACGCAAGATTTGACGAACTACAACGTATATTACTGGCGGAAATTGAAAGTTTCAAGTTAATGCTGATGAGTGCCGGATACAGTACGCCCATGCCGGTACAAACTAAATCCTCCCCGATTGACGCGGATCGTGCAAACGAGGATTTCGATAAAAACATTCATTCCAACGCGTTAAAAAGCTTAGAATCCCCGCACAAAATACATAACGCGAAGATACAAACAAAACATAAGGGCAACGAATCAAAAGACACTCACCCTAGGCTAAACGAAGCGATTAAAGCGAATGAGACCTTGGTGAAAACCGAATTCGGACAGGCTTTTGTGTATTACTGGAAGATCGATGATTTTGAAGATATTCTTAAGCAGGATGTAGAGATTATAAGCCCCATGATCGAATATCTAGGTGAGTAAAATATATTTTTATGCCAAATAAATTTTTCCCATCCATTTTTGTAGGTAATACTCTCTATATCAAGTTAACAACGCGATATTTGGGTTCCAATTACGTTTCTTTAGAGATCTTAACGCATAACAACAGAATACATCCGTTCAGATTTGTATTCATGCACCGCAAAGAGAAGAACGATTTCAATTCCCCGATGTTAGGTAACAATTTTCCCCCGGCTAAATTATTTCGAATAACCCGAGGGAAAATACAAAGTTTTACCTTTGCGAAAGCCTTACTCGTTAAGCTGTTGATATATTTAGATCTGTAATTTAAGAGGTTGGGGTTCGAACTTATTTATTCAAATAAAGACTATTTTGAGTTAAAATGATTTTATTTAAAATCTAAAGATTACACAGAAATCGACATTAGAGTTTAGACCTTTTTCCTTTTCTCGTGATATTGATGTAGGGTTGTACGAGAGGATGCATGGCGTGTGAACTTTTGAACACAGTAATGTCTTTTACGACCTGTAATTTCTTTTTCAAAGGTTCCTCCAAATCTGCATCTTCTTTTATGTGATTGGTTACAGCAGATACGACGTGCACGGCGATTTTGTGTCGTTCTTCCGCATTTTCCGC
>JARFOC010000210.1:969441-983143 GCA_031763485.1 Osmoderma eremita | reverse complement strand
GAATAAAATATGATACAAGACAGTTTGATATTTAGTTAGCTATGCATTTGTTCAAGTATTTTATCTTGTTTTACATTCTTTATGTATTGTGTATTTCACGTGTAAATTTTCCATGGTTTTTTTTTATCCTGTTATTTGGATTGTATCCTGTTGGACAATAAAGTTTATTATTATTATTATTATTACGTGGTTAAGTACTAGATTGCTTTTAGCAAAGAACGAATTATCTCGTATACTAGTTCTTGCACGATATCTTTTACCCCGCTAACGGTAATCGTTCTTAGTAGAGTTTTTCTTCAGAAATGGCATTGGGATTTCACATCTATAAAAACAAGTACTTCTTAGTAAACGGTGCTTTACCAGTCAGCAAGTCTTATCCTTATTTTACAAGCTTCATTGGTTCTGTGCAGAGAGTCATTTTGAGTTTAAATTTTCTTTCACGAATAGGACCGGAAAGAATAATATTGAGAAGTAAGGTATTAAAACATATCTATTTTTTTACGAAAGCAAAAACGAGGAATGACATCGATCGGGATTACCCTATTTTGTATTTTAGGTGGATAAAATGCGACTGAAGCGAGATACCGTTTTGATTCGAGTTCTATTTTTACAGATGACGGGAACCAAACCGTTTCGATAATGCTCAATGGTGAAGAATCGGAACTTACGTTTGAAAACATCACAAATTCCAAGGTAAGTTGTTTTCCATACTTCCAGAGAACATATTTCATATAGAATATACATATTTACCCATATGCGCTGTTGTATTCTATAGAAATGAAATTGTTATAAGTTTTACAAAATCAAAGGTATTGTATAATTAAATTATTTCTCATTAATCATAGTACTTGTTTAATCTTGGGTATAGGAAACTTGACCCATTTATCTTTACGAATTACAATTATATTACATATTTCAAGTAGGAAAGGAAATGGCTTCGGCTTTATATTTACATATACAAGTGTGCTAGTGTTTTAACATGAGAATATATGTATTCTTGACGTTTTAGTGATTCGCATAAAGCCTGCCATTTATAAATTTAAACTGGTTCATCCAAAACATATGTACATAAGTACTTAGGTATGCAGGATGCAGGCGAACGTCAAAATTGGACGTATGTACTGTTATTGAAATATCAAATATTTATTGAGTTTCAATTTAATTTAATTTGAATAATATGGTAAAATATAACAGTAACATTTGAAATTTCTTACATGTACTACACTAATTATTCGATTTTTGAACGATTAATGACGCATCAACGATGAAAGTGGGTTTAGCATTCGGAAGGACACTGATCGACGCCTGGTAGGCAGAAACTCGAGTCCGTTGTACCCCTTTCATTGTTTTTGCATGTCAGGTGATTCCAAGAATAAACCATGAACTTGTAATAGCATTTTATCGATTAATTGCTTTGGCACTTTCGGAGTTTCTTAGATTAATAAACTGCCGATAAAACCTTTGTCTCAGGTATTAATGTTATTGGTGCTGTGTTAAAAACATCTACATTTCGGTCAAAGTTTTGCCAAAGATATTATTCGTTGTTACGGCATGTTATGAATGATAATATTAACGAAAAATTTATCGAAATAAAGGGTACACTTCTTGAATAATTTTATTCCACGCATTTCTGCAAAGTACAAGAAAAAGGACGTTAACTACAAAGACTTTTACGATAAGGGAAAAGAAATTACTTTTTATGCTTAGATAATTAGCCCAAAAATGTTTGGGCATAAACGATACACAAAAAATCAGCTGCGCTTTGATAATATAAAACAAAAATCCATTTGAAACATGGTGTAGGTACTACATATTATATTTCATACTAAGAAAATCATAGACACTCGGTTCATGAACTTGACATTTCTTCATTTGCTTGATTTTCTCGAAAACTTGATTCTTAAGCAGTATTTAATTGATAAGTTTGTATAACCCGCAGAACCTTATAAATTACGCAACATTTCTAAACGATGTCATTTACTTCCCTACGGATGTTAGAGAGGTTATAAGCGCAATAAATAATCTTAATAACACGACAGCGATGGGATCTGATTATATACCAACAAAGGTTTTAAAGCAGTGCTCTTAAAGGTCCAGCTGTCCCGTTAGCGCATCTTGTCAATCTCTCATTTAAGACCGGAGTTCTTCCGGACCAACTGAGAATTTCGCTGGTAAAGCCAATATATAAGAAGGGTAACAAGTCTGAGTTTGAAAACTACAGGCTAATATCGATAATCTGAAATATTGCAAAAAAAATTTGAGAAGCTTGTATATAAAAGAATAACAAGCTTTATAGAGAAATATGGCATATTTACTTGTTTTCAAAATGGTTTCATAAGGAAGAGATCCACGACGCGCGCCATGTTCCAATTTCTCGAGGAGGTCGTTGAGAGATGCGAGGTCACGGTAGGTACATTTACGGACTTGTCAAAATCCTTTGACCGTGTACATCACTTGGTGTTATTGGAAAAATTAGAGATTATTGGAATTAGAGGACTGCCCCTTAGCTGGATTGCTTTATATTTAACAAATCGGCGACAGTGTGTTGTGGGATTTGACGAGGCCGGAAATGAAGTGACATCGGAATGGAGAACCGTGTCGCATGGAGTTCCCCAAGGCTCTATTCTTGGTCCTTTGCTTTTCTTATTGTATATTAACGATCTGCCGGAAGTGGTGCGTGATATTATGATTTTATTTGCGGATGACACAACTATGATAACGCGAAGAAAAAACTATTCGGACTTGGCAAAATACTTCAACAATAATTTATCAGTTATGCAGGATTGGTTTATATATCACAATCTCAAATTGAATAGTAACAAAATCAAATTGTTGAATTTCACAAAGAGCGGGCAAACAATTAATGTTAAATATAATGAGGATACTCTAACCGGTTCGGACAGTGCGCTTTTCCTGTGTTGGAGACTGGATCCTGGACTGTTGTGGAGATCTCACGCTGAATACGTAGCTGGAAAATTGTGCAGCGCCAGTCACCTGTTGAGGGTCATCTCCAGTAGTGTCAATTTGGAGGTCGCAATGACTGCCTATTATGCAAATGTTTTTCCTCACCTAAGATATGGTGTTATTTCCTGGGGTAATTCGGTTGACGCTGGGAGGATCTTCATACTACAAAAGGCCTGCCTAAGATCCATTTTTAATATTAATCGGCGTGATACATGCAAGGATATTTTTCGAAGTGCCTTCCATATATGTACTTGAGCGCACAGTGTTTGTAAATCTAACTATTGTGATTTGTTTGAGAAATATGAACTAGTGCACAGTCACAATACAAGAGCAATAGCAAATGATATTTTCCTTACACCAGCTACACATTTGACGAAAATACAAAAGTCTGCTCTATATCAATGTATAAAAATTTATAATTACTTACCAGACACACTAAAATCTTTGCTACTCGCACGATTTAAAGCGCCATTAAAATCTCGTCTAATAGAGCAGACTTTGTATAAATATGAAGAATTTTTTTCACTAAGTTTTGACTAATGTTTTATTTTAATTCATTTGTGGTTGTCCCATTTTTATGTATACATATTATTTTTTTATTTTATTATACAATGAATTATTGACGTGTTCCATACAATGTTTTGTACAAAGAACTAATATATATATTCTATTCTACTCTGAAGCAAATAATCTTTCAAATAATTTTTCTGCAGCTTTTTGAAAAAAAACAACTTGTTAAATAATAAAAAATAACCAAATGTAAAATTGTATCAAGAAATCTTTTGTCAATACTTGCAAAGGGCACGATAATGTAATGTGTCTACGTTTCCTTTGCAAAATTTGCTAAAATAGGAGTTAATGTTCAAATCTCAAAAGGATTTCCAACAATATGTGACACCTAGGTGGAATCAGCAATTTGGTAATTAATGTTCAGTTACTATGTCTGTCTTACTAGGGGTAACAGAGATCTTTTAATTTTAAGACCTCAAGGGGGTATATAATTTCTTTTCTGGAAACTAATATACAAAACATCTGTACAGTGTGTGCACAATACAGTTTTTTATGATAGTAATGACGTATCGAATGATCCGTGCATCAGGTTTATACGTGTCCTAAAGATATTTTCATTTGCAGGAGATCGATAGGACAAATCCACCGGATGCTTTCGTGGTAGTTTATTCCGTAGTAGACAAGACGAGTTTTTCAAAGGCTAAGATTGAACTGATTGCGTTGGAAAATGCTGACCTCCTGAGATCCAGGACGGTAATTCTCGCAGGGAATAAAGTGGACTTGGCTAGGAGCCGTGCCGTATCAACGCAAGGTAAATCCTCGTTGGTCGCGGATAATATATCGATCAAGAAAGTATATTTTTTACTGATTTATTCTAATTATCTCCCCGTGGCATATGTCCGATCTTTTTGACGTACTCACCTATAATTTCCAATTTGTGATCCATAATGTTATTGCTTTCAATTACGCTTGAAGAAAATAAGTACGTTAGTTATAGGAAAAGTGCATTAATCAAGCCGACTTTTTTTATTATTTCATGACATTTATAACCTTCAGATTAAATCGATACTTAAAACACAATTATCTTATTTTTAGATACATATTTTTTTCAGTTGATATGATATTTACATGTGCATGCATGCATATACGACGTGTATAATTTGTTCGGACATACAGTAGCCGAATCGTATAAGTGACATGTTTACATGGTAAAATTATTGGAGAAGATCCAAATTTAATTGTTTTGAAGTACAAAAAGTGTGTCAGCGGTCTCACTTACCTTGAACCAGATTTGTTTACGCAGGTACTACAAAGAGTTGAAAAAAAATTAGTTGATAGGAATAAGAAATCTAGCTTCTTACATCATTTTGTAGTTGTGGTGAAAACAATTTTTTTAAGTCGCCGGGATTAATCCCCAAATACCATTTGTTTTAAAATATTTAAATTGAATTGACGAGGCGATTTATAACATCTTTTTTTGAAGATTTCAGTGCGAAAAGATTAAAACTCAGCCTTGTATTTTGCAGGAGTATATTTCGGATTCTGTCAAATTGAGGGTAACAAGATTTTATCAGGTTATATATTACTGGAGTTGTTGTGAGTCTAAAAAACAGAAGCAATAACCTTTTGGCCTACATCCAGTTGGAAATAAAAGAAATCCTATAAAGAATTGCAGTTCCCTTTTTTTCTGCAAAAACTAAAAAGCTCATTTGCTTTTACTTCCAAAGGACGTAGTTGGGTAAAATATTTTAGTTTTTAACCGCATAATTTACACGATTTCTGCAAAATGTTAAATTTAGAGTTTCATTGAAAATAAAATATTTATCGACATTTGAATTTTCAAAGGATTTTTTTATGGAAAACTATACATTTATTTTTTAATATGTCATAAGCAATAATAAAACGATTTGGTTAAATATTGTATACAGAATTCGTATTACTCTCCCTGATACATGTGGCTTCGTCAACTTCAAAATTTTACGTAAATCCAACAAAACCTATGTTTAATTAAGAAGCTAATAACATCATTATTATTTTGATATAACAATACTTTTTTGCAACACTCGAAGTGCGCGCGTAAGCCAAGGCTGTCGCGTACACTGTAATATACATCCATATATACAATCGATACATCGAAAAACAGCTACATGGCTGCTTCCGATATATCGATATTTCCCCATTTATTCGTGCATCATCCATGCCATAATATTAATTAAATAATAGTTTAGCTAGAAAACTAAAGAAAATATGTTGATAGAAGACAGTTTGAAATTATAACAAAACTATATAAATATATTAAGATATATTAAACCCATTAAGTTTCAGCGAATTTTCACTTTTTAGTAGCACCAACCTGATTCATCGAACACTTTTTACATATAAATTGCAACAAAACTGGACATAGCTGTACTAATATTAATATTAACATTACAACTATTCTACGACTTTGAGATAAATTTGTCAAATAATAAATTCTTGTGTATTATAAGTAGATACGGTACATATATAAATTAAATAAAATACGTATTCGAAAAAAAAAAATTATGTCTTCCAAATTGAAAGACATTGAAATTTCTTCGACATTGATTCATCGTGTGAATCTAGATGCATCCTGTCTACCCTGTCTGTCACCCGCTACCGACCGCCTCTGCTTATACCGTTCAACACTTTTCAAATTATGTGAAAAAAAAGGTCGGGAAAAGATTTGGTGGAAAAGGTTTGGTGGGTTTGCATACATGCGTCGTGCGTCGACGCAGCACTACATTTAAAACGACGTGCTTCTGTTTGTCCGTCGCTCCATTGTTTCTGGTTGTTCCATTGCTACAAAAAGGTATCTAATCCCGAAATGTTTGTTGTATATAGTATCCTTGTAAAGTCTCATTAAATATTTTTCAACAAGGGTATTACTATTGTATATTTTAAAATTAGTATGCTTATACATATACATTACGAAAGTTATTATTGAATGCCATTAATATTTACACGTTAAATGGCACATTTATTTATATTTATTGGTCGTACCCCAATACTTATGTTGACGCTTTGACCTTCTTTCTTTATATTTTAAGTATAAATAGGCAAATATATAATTTTTTCTGGTTGTTATATCCATATTCTGTATAGGTTATATTATATTTGTGCTCGTGTCGCCTGTGGATAACGTCAAACATGGTCGAACACACAAATATATGTGTCTCTCTTTTTAAAGGACGCAAAAACTTCAACACAGTTGAACTACATGCAGCGCTGCAAATCTTTTGGCGGTTCCGAAAAATATTTAAAATGAACCAATCACAATTCGCGACGGACCGACGCACGACGGATGTATGGAAACCCATCCTAAAAATGAGGAGTGTACACTCGCTTTAAGGTTCTTATTTTTTTTTAATTTGGTACCGCGATAAAGCTATTAATAATAACTTTATACTAGATAGACCCACTTTTAGGCTAGGTAGTGCAATTTAGATTTCCTACTATTAAGTGCAAACATAGCCAATTACACATCAAATAATCATAAGCGGTACAACAAATTTTAATTTAAAATATGCTGGTATCATGGTGTATACACTATGATCAAATTTCCAAATTTTGAAATTACTATTTATGTAAGAAAAGGTCATAAAAAAGAAAAAAAAAATGAATTGCTTCAGCTTTTATTTGACGATGCCACTGTGTTGGCGAAATAATTGTAATACTGTGTTGTAAAATAAACTGTCAAGATTTTTTATCATTTTTATAGTTGGGAGAGTATTTCTCACTATACCTACCCCAAGGATACGCTTTTATTTATATTTGTTTGCAAGCAAATCAAATTCAAGTATATTTCATTTTCTCCAATACTTATACTTATTTGTTCCTTCATTCTTCGTTCATATTTAAGTTACAATTTCTTTCTTCTTACAAAAACATATTTTTATCTGTTAATAAATATCTCATTTCGCAGATGGTAAATGTCTGGCGTGTACATATCGGGCCAAATTTATTGAAATATCCGTCGGTATAAATCACAATGTAGACGAACTTCTAGTGGGAATCCTAACGCAGATTAGACTGAAGAACACCCTGGGTGAAGACAGCGACTATCCGCACCATCAACAATGGTACGAAAGCAGAGGTGTCGTTAAAGTAAGCATGAAAGCTAGACAAATGTTCACATGGCTCTTCGGCAAAGAAGATTCCAAGTTTAAAAACTGCGAAAACTTACATATACTGTAGCATTAAGGTTTCGAGTCTATTCTTTTTTATATTTTGTACGAGTACTTATTGTAAGATGTAGATTGAATTGTAATGAAATACATATGTATCCAATGTTGACTGATACTAGTTAGTGTGACTTTATTTATGATATTTATAAATGCTAACTGAAGTGACTAAATTCATATTAATTCGTTGTTTTTATACTTTATTCACATTTCATATTAGTTAAATTAATTCTGAATTTCAATTAAATTATGCATTTTAAAAAAAATAAAGCAAATTACAAAACTGAAATAATAAGAGAAGACTGTAAAAACAATAAATTTAATATAAGTTTCCTAAATGATAATCTTTAATAGTTTGTATGCTATTTTTTTTTAATTTCAGAATTCTACTTTGATTTAATTCCAAATTTGCCAAATCAAAAACTTCTTTAATTACAATATTTGTAAATGTAATTTAAAAACACATAAAAACTTATAGAAGATAAGAATATCCGGCCAACAACATTCTTGAATAAAACATGGTACCTATAGTGGTTTAAAATTGGTTTAAAGTTTTTAAATTTCAGCCTCTGGAAAATTACTGGAATTTTAAAATAAATCTCAATAATTTAGCCCTCTTTGAATTCGAAATTAAGGTTGCAAATAAATCCTAGAATATTTATATGTACATAACTATAGATTTGATTTATGACACTAGGCAACTCCACTAAACTTTAAAAAGATAATACCAATATAACTTTGTCCTGCATTGAATGTATATTTTCAAATTTAGTTTTTACAATTTCAAAACTATAGTAGAATTCAACCCGAGAATTCGGGGTGCGCTTCTTACGGCAATGAATTTTAAATGGAGAAACAAGTAACAAGGCTGCCAGGCTGATATTTATACGACGATCATCCCTTTTGTCGACTACCTTTGGCCACACCGATCGGCCTCTGTTAAAATCGGTGCATTCCACTAGGCCAGAATAACAATTATAAGATAAATCGTTCACTTTGCTTATAACTTATTCAACATCGACAACACTGAACTTATTTAATATACGTGCAAACATCGGGTCAATTGATCCCTCAAGCTTCAACATTGTTCTAGAATGTTAGTTTCAAACTATGTGATGTTTGTTTAATAAAGTTTTCGATTTAAAAAAGGATAAATTATTGGAATTTTCCAAAAAAACCTTCACAATTGAGACAGAACCGGTACTAACATATTTATCTGTTATTTATATTTCTTAAATGTATAATACAATATAGACTAATACAATGTAATCAAATAATTGTCCATGTACAAGATATAAAACTTTCGAAAATTAAATCCGTTAACATGTTCAAAAATGATGAGACTTATAGGCAACTAGTTATACGCTCTTAATGTATCCTTTTATATTTGAATATAAACTAATACATTTGCGGGTGTTTTAAAAGCGTAGAACAACTGTTCGAGGGCACGAACACGGGAAAAATCGTTTTTTAAGTCTATTCGATAGAAACGGCAGGTGTTTTAAAATTAACGGATATGTTCGAACAAGACGTTCGAGCACAAGTTTCATATACCGAGTCCGACCGAGATATCCAACATAACCTAAAAATACCCTGTCGAGTTTTTAAACTGATCCATATGTTCGAACACAATTCGTTCGAACAAGATTAAAAAATGTGCAGACCCCTACTCAATCCATTAGTTTTAAAACGCTAATAATCTCAAAAGTGTAGATTATATGCCAAGTAACCAATGAATCAGAGGCCGTGTTTTTAAAGGGTACGAACAACTGTTCGACTGCTCGAACACGGGAATTTTTTTAAAATTTTGTTCGAACAAATTGTATGAACATATGGGTCGGTATAAAAACGTGGCCAATGTCTCCAAAAACCTGTCAGTATACAAGATATAACTTTCAAAAATTAAATCTGATAGAAATATCTTTAATCTTGATATATTCTCCTTGTTCCTCACTTCGCGGTACTTTTCAAAAGGGTGTCAGATATTTTTCAAAGTTACAGGCGTTTGAAAATTGTGAACGTTACCTTTGATTGTGTTCTTGTGGTTATTAGGCACGGGCGAATCTAGAGACACATCTTCGAATCGTTTCCGAAGAGTCTGATGAACAATAAACGAAAATAGTATTCAATAATGAATGAGCGTTTCTCTGCACATAGCATCATAATTTTTTTGCCAAATAAAAAAATAAAACAAGAACACATCACAAATAAAAATAGCAAAGCAGGAAAGCTGATTTTTCTATATACCAATTGAAATTACAAACTTTTAATTCGAACTTGATCTCGTCTAGTTTTGAACACTACATTCAAATTCCAATTTTCCAACAATCAGAGTATAGTCACTTCCTTACGTTTCGTATAGATTAACATATACCTATGTAAATGTATTTGTTAGTATTAAAACGTTCATACATCTAAGTATACTTCGCTTGGTCGGTGAAACTTAAGTGCACATCGTAAGTTTGATCGGCCAACTTATACGGAGTGAACCAAAAACATGCGGTTCATTGCGATACTGTAATCTGAATTGCACTTTATTCATATGCCATCTATGTTGTTGTAGGCGAACTATATCTATAATTATTATGTGTGTAATTTCTGTAATTGCCTTTGGGAAGGAGAACATTGAAGTAAAAAAAGAACAATAATTAAACTATAAATGACATCAATACTAACTGACAGACGTGAGATTACAACCAATTGATAGCAACCCTAGCGAAGTTAAAAACCAAATAGTTGATATTACAGCAACAAGCTAAGGCAAATCGTCACTAAGGTTGGTCGAATATTATATAAATATGGATGGTCAATGGTTAGTTCCATTAGTGAAATGTAGATGTCGCCAATAGTCGTATTTTAGATGACTATACGAATAACTAACACTACTGATACGTTGGTATACGACTATTGGCGACATCTGTGTTTCGCTAATGAAACTAATCATCCACCATACATACAATCAAATAAAAGGTTTGTTCGATTTGGCCAAACCATTATGCAACCAAACGCATGCACAAGCGCCATAACACATCCACTAAGTTTTTATATGTATTTAAAGCAAAAGTCATTAAAATGAGTAGTTGGTGTGGGGCATACAAAACGAAGATTTAGAAGCTGAGGACATTATTAATAAAAAGAAACCAGTACAGATTTATTAAAGCGGATGCAAACTAGACTAGCCTCCACGCGCTGCTGGACCTCCAGCAGCCATTAAGCGGGATATCCCAGCTAGGGGGATCAACAACTCTTTCTACTATAGTATACTTATTATATGCATTTATTTGGCACCTACGCACATCCATTACGAAATAAATGATATAGATATATGTAGTTTTGCAATTTTATTTCATAATGTCTTTTTATGGAATACAAGTATGACCAAGTGCTTATAAAAAAATAAAAATGTTATGAGTGTTATGACATGTATGGAATAAACATTATTTATATACCTGTGTGAAATGAAACAATGTATTTACGAAAATTGACAAATGCGTTACATACACATATACACCTATGTCATAACGAGTTTTGTAATCCTTCTATTGGAAATACACAAGTATTATTATTATTGCATAATAAGTAACCCCAATAAGGTGTGGAAAATTATCGACACCTTATCATAAAAAGCTTAAGAACTACATATGTAAAAACCACACAACAATACCAAATAGTTACTTATAATTTGTAACCTTGCAAATTGTAATATCCAATTCGAAGATCCACTTGGCGTCATAAAACTAACGATTAGTTCATCGTTAGTTTTACAGAAAGTAATAACTGCACCTGTACATGCGTGTGGCTACATAACGCTTTCGAACAAACCTAGTAGTGTTAGTCATGCGTACGGTTGTCTGAAACGCGACTATTGGCGACATCTATTCCATTAAGGGAACTAGCCATTGCCTGTATATGGGATGATCAATCTCAACTGTCTGAATTGCCATCAAGGCCCCTAGATTGGTTACAAACGAGTTTATATTTGCTTTTGTGGATAGGCTACACCCTCTTTGTCATTGCGCCATTTGCCATTCGTGTTTATAGCCGTTATTATTATTTTTGCTTCGTTCTTGTAGTTAAGTAAATATGTACTAGCTTATAACCAAGCTAGAAACCTTTTTGATATCAACCCATACAACTGAGATTGATCACTCTGTATATGTTATACCCAAATGCTGAATTTGACCATTGACTGAAATTTATACGTAAAACGCGTTATGGACAAATTAGAAAGATCCACAACGCGATATTACAACGATCATCGGAAACACACAAAGATTTCCGCGTTATGGGTAGTAATATAAATGCCCATATCACGACAAAGCGACAAAAATTGTATGCGAGTTAAGTAAAGGAACTAATGTTTTGATTGGAGTGTCACCCGTTGATAGAACTGGAGAAAAAATTGCCGCTAATTTCGCTTTGTGGGTATTTATATTGCCTATAATGCAGAAATGTTCCTGTATTTTCGATTGTCGTCGTAATATCGCGTTATGGATCTTTTTAATTTATCCAGAACACGTTGTCTGTATATAAAATGTACGCAAAATGCGATGTGGGAAAGTTAGGGAAATCCACAACGCGCTCTGCGGTCAGTTTCGTATTTATATAATATATAAATATTGATATAATATTTGAGCTGCTAGATCGCCGAAGCGACACGGTCAATGATTTTTGATTACTCCGTATATAGGACGTAATAGCGTACGTTATAATGGTTTAGATATTTTCTGGTGTAGCCCCCAAATATGTATACTAAATAATGTATATGGGAGGCCTAAATTTTTCGCTGAATATTCTAGCAATAATTTCCCTCATAATTATAACATGTGAGATTAATTTTTACTGTATTTCTCTATTTGAACTCTTTCAATTATTTTATTTTACTTTTGTGCGCATATTTTCGATTAAATATATTAAAGTTAGGAAGAAACGATTTGAAAAGTATGCTACAATAGAAATTGTTTAATTACATATCGTAATATTTTTGCTCATAAAAGTATGTAAGTAAGGTCCTACTTTTGTGTTTAGGACACACAAAGTTACACCTAATAATTGTCGTATTAAATAACTGTGGGATCATATTATCCAAGAATTATATTTATATACTATAATAGTTCCTAAGATAGTGTATCTATGTATTGCATATTCAATTTGTAAAACTCCTGTATTAAAAACATTTTTCAATAATGTTCGAAAGTCGAAATTGAATTTTTATTATATTTCTAGTTTTATAGTCGATTGCGAATAATATATAATCTCATTGTAATGATATAACTTATGTTTCATTTTATTTATGTTTATTAAAAATTCTTTTAAAAATTATCATAACATAATCATAAATTAATAATTGTAAATAAATTTATTATACTCACTCAACTTCATTTACGTATTATACTAGAAGTAATACATGTTATATGTACTGTTTTTGGTGTATTGTTCACAATACGTATTTTTAAAAAACGACCAACTAAATCTCTAAAGATCTTGTAATAACTATTTGTAGCTACAGGTGTATGTAGTACTGAACCAAAAGCGTACTATCCTTACTATATCTCTTATTTAATCTTTAAGAGGAATTTCGACAGAGAGATCACTGATTATATATTTTTCCATAACTGGTAGACTTTTGACGTATTCTCTAACAAATATTTTAAATAGTCTATCCGTATACTATACACATCTTTCTTTATTTTGATTTTTCCTTGACAATAATTGTACTATAAATTGTATAAAATAAATATATTATTAAACAAACGCTATTTGTTGTTTTCTTTTTTTTATATATTAAGTAAGTGGGAGGTATAAAGCATTGGAAACAACGTAAAGTTCGTTTCAGATTATAGTGCGAACGGCAAGCTTGAATATACAGAGTGACGCATTAGTATGAGGGGTGTGAGGCATGAGCTTAATTCAAATTACAAATAATATATAGGATATTAAAATTGAATTTAATAGCTGCTTTCGTTTATACCAATGATTAGTAATCACGTAAACAGGATTATAAAAGAGCGCGTTCGATTAACGTG
>JARFOC010000210.1:949317-964867 GCA_031763485.1 Osmoderma eremita | reverse complement strand
TAGTGGGTGGGGCAAGGGAAATTATAATAAATCTATTAAAAACAATGGGAAATTTCCTTGAAATTCTCACCAAAATATCACATTTAGAAATATTGGAGATTGGCCGCATTTTCAACATTAAACATTACGTTCTTCGTAGTTTTATTGCCAACATTAATTCCATTGTGGAATTCTATTTCTCATTTATTCATGGTTGGTCGCAGTGCTGTATGGTACTTAGGCTTGCGGTCATCTTTGTTGCCAAAACTACTATACCCTTTTCATAGGCATGCTTTAGAGACACCTGTTGAAACTCCAATGTAACTTTAAGAAAAAAAACTGAAGATATGTTTCAATTATTTATTTGTATGCCACTACAAATTTGTTTCCCCATACTATGGCTTCATCAGGTGGATGAAGTGTGAATATTACAGCGTACAAGCTGAAATATATTGTAAGCCACAACCCTACCCCGCTCGACTACCTGGGTATATATATTTTAGCTTGTACGCTGTTATATTCATATTTCATCCACCTGATGAAGCCATAGTATGGTGAAACAAATTTCTAGTGGCATACAAATAAATAATTCAAATTTATATTTTCAGTTTTTTCTCAAATATAAATTATAACAGTTGGCGACACTGAATTATAGAAAGAAATTAGTGGTGTAGCACTATTAATAAACAGTAGAAACGGATGACATGTAAACAAGAGTTAACCTATGTAGCACGCTCATGGCATTATTATTGCCAACCTACACTTCAAACTAACAAAATGAACCTTAAAACAAAAAATTACTGAATTGACGGGATTTATTGCTCCGTGGTAGAACGCAAGTGATTTCTAAATAAAATTAGAAAGTCGGAAAAGATGCTGCAATTTTACATCCGACGAAAAAATTGCTCTAGTAACAGAAAACTATAGCAAGTAATTAAGTACCAGGCTGTTTCAATTAGCCTTTTGTTGGAAGTTATTTTATTGAAATATTTATTGTTATATCTAACCATTACATCTGACCATAAACATTAAAGCATGAAATTACCTACTATTTTGTATTATATTAATGTGTATTTTAATGTCTTTAAGTTGAAGTTACTAAAAATAATTGCGGCAAATTTGAATTTTGCTGCTTGGGAAGTAGTACATGTGTATGTATGTATTTAAATAATTCATATCTCTCTAGGAATGGCCGCCTAAATTTGAATAAAATAACTTCTTCTTGCTATTCGTTTAATTAGATAAGGAGATAAGTAATACAACACATAACTTGTACATAAATGTAACATAATCTAAACTCACATAACTTACGCATCACTGCACATATCTTTTGTCCGCGTTTAACACATTTGACATCCATGCCCTCTACCTTCCCGTTATCGTGTTAAATTCGCATGTGAGGGAGTATATCCCCGCGAGATTTGAATTTCTGGAAATAACATCTTCATCTCAAAGAAAAATATATTAAAAAGAACTATAAAAAACGCACAAAACCTGTTTTCTTTCTCAACTCCTCATAAAGCTATGTTCTTCTTGTGTGGAGTAAATCAAAACTTGTTTTATTCTTTTTAATGCCTTTTATATAAACTTTTATTTTAATTTTTTTTTGAAATATGTATTTATTTTATATTAATTAAAAATATATATTTATATTTTTGTACAGGGTAAAGGTATAACAAGCAATAGGATTGCAACACTACGGTAATATTTATTTGAACTGGAACAATTACTTTTTGGTTTTTATATGTACAGCTTAGAGTAATTCCTTAAATATGTTTGAGAGTTGGTGAAATTCGTGTTCTCTTTGAGGATAGGGAAGCATGCAAATTTTCAAATATACAGGACTTTCAGAAGTGTGTTAAAATTGCACTAGAAGGTCGGGTGGTATGTATATATATATGCATATATACAACTCAGGTTTATATACATCTTTTAAATAAATAATGAAACAATAAAGATTATACATAATAACACTTACATACTACATATTTTATTCGATTGTAATATTTGAAGGATGTTTGCTCTAAAAGCAACACTACATGTTTATTTTACACTTCAAGAGAATTAATTAATTAAACTGATCTATGTAGAATTGGAAACTCCGCGTTTATTTTTGTAAGAGAAAACGAAATAATAGGTAATAGTTCATATTAATTACAACGGAAATTGTTTCATTAAATCTCTTGTTCTATTATTTACAGAAGCTTCTTAATAAAAAAGAAGGTTACGCAAATTATACCTAGTACCTTTCCTATTAAAGCCCTGCTGGTATTATTATCGTATGTATTATATATCAATCACAAAGTCATCGTTTGAGCGAACAGAGGTACGTCTTCGTGTTTTTTTTTTCAGTTCACAAAGACATTTTGATGTAAGGCTGCTAATGAATTCCATACAGGCATTCAACTTTGTAATGAAGCGTTTGTCCATTCAACTTGGGTGAGGCAACAATAGACGTTCCTCGCTCGCCCGTTGGATTAGCAATGCAAAATTCACTTTGTGGACGTCAATCTTACATTGTTTCGTAAACCAATAACGTACCTTTCCAGGGACCAATTCCAATTTTATGGTAACTTAGAGTACTTCTTATTGTTCGGTAAAACATTGGTCACATTGCCTACAAGAGTTTCATATAAAATCCGCGAACATTCAATTTCACTGTGAAAACAATGAAAATGAAAATCCTACTGACGTTGGGTACCTCTTACGGCGAATGAATGTTTTGTTTTCGCCGCATGTACAGATGCGCTGCTACACACACATTACTTAATTAATTAATAACTCTGGGAAATTAGAGTTGAGAGAATAATGTATCATGGTGTTTACCGTGTTGGAAATAATTCTAGGGAATGTCTTTTGTTTCATGGATTTCAAATTTTTCTTCTTTATGTAGCTATTTTTCATTAAACACACTTGGTTGAAACCTTGTAGTTAATATATAATCTTTTGAGTTTTCATGGTTAGGTAACTAGATGGTATTGGATTTTGAATAAGTGTAATGGCCTAAGGTGTGATGTTGGTTAAACTTTTCTGTTTGTATGCGTTGCAGAGTTAAATGAAGTAATGTGGCAATTGTTGGCCGTATATGCCTTTCATATAAAACGTTGACTGACAAATTATGCCAAGATTGAAGATAAATACAAGGTCCCAAGTTTAAAATAAGAAACAATAATGCTTAAAAAAGAGATCACAACCAGCTGTTGTTTCTTTTTCTTTTACAACCTTTGCAACCACCTATTTCTGCATGTTTATATTTGATCTGATGTTGAAAGTAAGGTTTGTGTTCAAAGTGTTAGATAACCAATCAAAGAGTTTTGCTTCTGATACTATCGCCATTTCACTTATTCAATTTCTATATCAACGGTATAAATATTTACCAACAATTATAAAAACTGTCGCCCAAATAGTGTAAATTTATTTCCTATAAAAATAAAAATATTTTTAAAAAATATATTTATATACAATTTTTGAATGTACGTGCCAGATATTGACAGAAATATTTTTTGACCTATAAAATATGTATTTAAAACGGCTACAATTTAATTTTATATAAAATTGTTCCGAAATGTCAATGGATACCTCTCCACCGCAGTTAACATTATGAAGCAATGATGGATGATATTTTTAACATATATTAAAAACGCCTCGCATGTCAAAAGTAGGTGCTTTTACAGAACACCAATTAAAGAGAAACGCGAACTCTGCGAAACACGTAACTTCACGATATTGAATAACAGTGCCCTATGGGTGGGTACACGGCCAAACATGGAACTACGGCTGAATCGTGCTTTTGAAATATGGCGCGACATTTAAAAGTTAGATATGTTTCGATTTTCCTTAATCTCATCAGTGTGATACGCCCACTAATAACGAGTCGTATTTAAATCTCTCATTTAATTTAATAATGCCGTCACTACATTTTTAATTCGACTTTCAATCATTTCTGAGAATAAAATTTATTGCTAACAGTCGTAGTATTCACAGAAAAAGATTAAAAATTAAAATCAAAAATTTAGCAACGGCATTGTTAAATTAAACATTAGGTGAAAATATTGACCAATATGTTTAATTAGCAGAAATCACAGACATATCTCAAAAAAAAAGTACAAATTCGAAAATAAAAATTAATTCAAAAACAGGATAAGAAAGAAAGTAAGTAATTATAAATATAATAAAAATTCAAATTCTGTTAAAATTGATGATGACACCTCTTCATTTTGTGTTGGTGACAGAGACGGGGTGATGAAATTATTGTCCGAAGAAGAAAGTGTAGCAGAAATGCAATAATCGTAATCAACTAGTTGAAAAGATGTATTCAAAAATGAATTGTCACTACCTGGTTCTAAAGAAAGTAAATTACTTGATTCATTTTCAGGAGTGGATGATAATGGAGATAATCTTTCATTACTAACTTTCGAAGAAGGTGCACAAGGGAAAGCATCACAATTAAGGTACTTCTTTAGAGAATGATAATTATAATCAGAACTATGAAAGTGCCTAGAGCGTTTCAAAGCTGTTCTACATTTGCGGAATTATGCAGGCGACATATTTTCTTCCAACTTTTCTTTCCAACTGTTGCTGGTTGATTTGGAAACGTATGAAAGCGAATTGATTCTTTATTGCTATAAACGCGAATTTGTAATATTAAAAACAATGGGAAACTTACTTGATTTCTTAACAAAACATCACATTTAGGAACGTTGGAGGTTAGAAACATCTTCAACATGACGTTTTTGGCAGCAATACTGCCAACATTAATTCAATTACCCAACGTTGAATTTCCTGTAGGTGGGTACTTCCGCTTGCGGCCATATTTGTTTGTTGCAAAATGCCGGATGCCCTTTCACTCCCATGGGTGCTTTACTCAAAATTCCAAGCGTGCCGACATACGGAAAACTACTGCGAGTTTTACGGAACTATAAAGGGGTCAAAGAGACTTATAGAACATATAAATAATATCACTTTTAATCACTACATTGTGTAATATAAAAATCAGCTAGCTGTGATATTATACTTTTAATTTTGCCCTATTAAATTTGCTTAAATTTTCCGACTTCTTGGTCTCGTTGAGTGTATTTGAATATTAGTGTAAGAAAGAAAATACAACTTTACATAATGGACGAGGACGTTAACCATTTCAATGGTAATGGTAGGCAAATGTGAGTAGAATATTAGAATAAAATTGTTTTCATGGATAATAAAGTCACAGGAAGACAGATGCAAAAAGTACCTTATGAAATATGCATGAGCGTCTGTTTTCTTTTCTTGCTTCGATATGATCCGGGTGATGATATTTGTATTTTCATACGATACTTTCCTGTAGGGAAACTAACGTTAACACAGGTACTAAGACGAGGTACGTTATATTATGAAGTGGATAAAATAATATTATATCACTTTTGCTGAAGGGCCTGTTAATAACAGTCAGATTTAAGATTTAAATAAATGGTTTCTAACAATTATAGGTGCTATGGTGTGTAAATTAATATTTTATTTTCCAAACAACACACGAATTTGCCTTATAGTCTAATAAATATGTATTCAACCACATTTCGGTAATTTTTTGGTTATGGTAGATTTGATAAATGTTTACTGCCAACGTAAATATTTTTGGATGTATATATGTACATGTATGACACGCTAAACAGTTTCGACTACAGCGGAAATTTTATTATTTTTGACACAATCGGACCTACGAGTATCAAGCAAAAACATACTTTTCTTGTACCCCAATTGGTAGCATTGGAGGTGCTAACCCATCTGGATGGTCTAATGAACAAGTTTTCTTGGAGTTTTTGGACCACTTCATTCAGCATGCAAAACCATCAAGAGAGGAACCTATTCTTATATTTTTTGACAATCATGAAAGTCATGTGAATGTTGCTGTGGTTGAGAAGGCCCGAGCTGCTGGGATAGTTATGATAACGTTCCCTCCCCACACATCGCACAAATTACAGCCACTTGACCGGGCAGTTAAAAAAGTAACAAATCGTTTTTTATTAAAAACAAAATAGTTTTTACGACACTCTTAAAATTTCAAGATTCAAGTTGCTTATCATTTTAAGGTATAACCCTTAGGCTTTGAAATCATTGCCTAAATATCCCAGAAAATTTTACAGTCTCGTCGCGATATGGTGTTGGATCTCACTATGTTTAACAGTCCAAAACTCTTCTTAAATGGAACACTTGTATATTTTTATATGAAGATGCATAGAATAAAATTCCGCAGCGATCAGTATTAGATTTCCCTATAATACCTATTTTTTTTTTCGTTTTCCTATTATTAATAATTGTGTATTTTAATGGCATATTTTGCTAGAATTGACCCGATTTTTCGCAATAAGCTTCAACCAAACAAAGTATTTCCTGAATTAACACAAAAAAAAATGTAGAAAATGAGGTGAAAAGTAAACTTAAGTCATTTTAAGTTCACTGTTAATGAACGTATTCAAAAAAATAAGCATGCCTTGAATAACAGTTTAATTTTTTCGTAGCAGAACTTACAATTAGTTAGTAGAAGATTTATAGTTGTTTATTAATATTAGTGTTGGTTTTTACGTGATGAAATACAAATGAATAATTCAATTTATTCTCATGATTTTCACCTTTGGGGCAAGATTAAATCCCATATTTATTTCGAACCAATAAATAATAGGCAAGATCTGGAATTTTGTGTTAGGAATACATGTATTTCAAATTTAAATCCTCTTGAAATATGACGGGCTACACAAAGTGTTCTATCGCGGGTTAGAACTTGTTTTCGAATGAATGGTAGACAATTTGAACAACATTTATAGTCTTTAGAACATTAGTAATTAGAATATAGAGTTGCCACTTCTTTAGTATTGCCGGCTTGGACTCCATCCAGATTTTTGTACACTTTTTCCTAGTTTCGTGATTTTTTTTTGGATTAAGGTAAGTAAATAAATTCTTGGTTTGATTGTAACTTATTGTGAAAAGTTTGGTTAATTCTAGCAAAATATGCAAGTAAAATACACAATTATTAATAATAGCAAAACGAAAAGAAATAGGTATAGGAAACCTGATACTAATCGCTGCAGAATTTGATTCTGTGCATTATGATGTAAAAGTTTTTCATTCAAGAAAATTGAGTTTTGGATCGTGACCAGACTGTAAAATTTTCAGGGATAGTTAGGCTATGATTTCAAAGACTAAGCCCAAGTCTAGTCGCAAAAACAATTTTTTAAATGAAAGGCAGGCAAAACGATTTTTTAGTTAAATTTGAAGATATCTCAAAATCGGTTATATTTAGGTACTTATAGGGAAACCTTAACATTTTGTTTTTAGAATAACGTTTATAATCAGAATTTGCAATAAAGATTATAACATTCCATTTAAAATAAGAAAGTTAATGGCGACTTCCGATCAACAGGAAGTGATGCAAAAGCCAAAATAGTTTACTCTGAAAGATCACTGTGGCCTACGGTAGTGTACCTATTTTCAGAATTTTTGCACATTTCCATCCTTAAAATATTTTGATAGGCCACTCAATGTGGAGACCCTGTATACCCACGTTTAATTTTCTTAATAGTATTTCTTATTTTAAATTCTGTATTAACTTGTTTTTTAATTAGTTGATTCATTAATTCATGCGCAATTGTTAACAATCCATTAGATGTTTAGGTTAGGGTCTTAAAATTAATGGAATTGTTTAGTAAAATAAAAATTAATTTTGTAAAAATTCGATATTTTAACTTTTACTGGAAACTTTCGCTTTCAGTAATCTGGTTACTTAAAACAATGAAGGTACTTTCATAATCTGGAAATTACAAAATTTTCGTATTAAAAAATGAAATATAATCCAAAGCATGCAGAAACCGCGTATTCGCATATTTATTTACGGTAGAACTTTTAATGAGTAAATCATCAGCATTCATTATTGTGTTGTACTTGGTTGTTAGCCGAAAAGAGTTAGGAATTTTGGACATAAGCCAGCGTTATTCTGAAGTTTAATTCGTAATAAATTTCAGCATACGTACATATGCATATCATATCCATTGTTAGGAATATATAAGTTGGCCCGTAAAAGCGATTTATTACGACAGGAGATTAAAATAAAATCTACCTATACATTATTTTAAAAATCCGAGGAGTGAATCTATTACGATAGGAAATTTCTGTTTTATTTACTTTGAATATGCGTTGAATGTAGCTTGTTGGAGAATTTGTGAACGCAACCATAAACGAGGTTACGTATTATTATAATATGATTTACAACCTCGTTTTAGATGATGTTTGACTGCTGAAACAGCTGCTTACCGAATATGGGGCCGGCGATTTATAGTTCTTGCAACCAAACAGCCGACTTTGACAGCGATCATGTTAAAATCATACCAACACAACCTAATACAACTTCACATTTAGCAAATGCATAGTAATGTCAAATCTAGTGACAGGATTTCACTTCAATTAGAGCGTTGCATAGATAAAGTAAGTTGTCAACTCACTTACTTGACATTTGTTATTTTGATGGTTTTCTTTTTTTTTAAACATAACATATCTATATATGTGTCAAACCGCTTGATATGTTTTGTAATGCGTGGCAACCACGTCATGAAAAGACGAAATGTCAAAAGTCGGTTGTTTAATGCCAAGAGCTTGTAGATGCGGCCTCAAAAATAACAAATTTGATTGGACCATGTCACACGATTGAAGTGAATTCACTCTTCCGTTTACAAAACGGTGACCCATGATAGGAATGCGCTGTTACGACAATCTTTTACTATCAAGTTGCTGCAACCTTTTAAGGAGTAACTGTCAAGTTGCGTATAAATAAAATCATTTCTGTGCAGTTGCAGACGCGCGAAAATGAGTGATTTAAAGCGTGATAAAGTTTTGCTAAAATTAGACAATCAGTCAAAAATTATATATGAATACATGGCTGCTATATATGGTGCCAATTCTCCATCATATTTTTAAATAAAATTCTTGTCGAAGTAGTTCTACAAAATCCATTCGAGATCAAAGTGGACCATCTGCCGAGGCAAGGATCGAAGAAGACATCATGAAGGTTAAAGAAATGGTGTTAATAGGTCGACGAATCAAAGTTTATATCAAACGAAATAATACGCGGAGCATCCGTTTGGATGATTTGCATGACGATTTTGAAATGAATGTCAGTGCGCTGGATTCCGAAAATATTGACTCCAAACCAAAAGTTGTCCAGGCCAAAAATTTGCGAAGAATATTTGGCGGCTTTAGCTCGTGACTAAGTCCAAAATTCTAACGGGCATTGTTTGTTCTACTGGGATCCTCCAAAAATACAAGACTCAATGCAATTTAAACTTTATTGCCATACGATAATCGTTCTTAAGTCTTACAAAGTTCAATAAGTAATCGATAATTGTGATATTTCCTCTTTCTTAAGCTGAAGAGACACTTGCTAGGTTCTTGATTTTATTCATCAGATGAAGAACTAAACGATGCCATTTCCGAGGTTTTGAGAAGTTATTTTTTTGCATGTGTGTAACTGTTGAATGGTTGTATGTAGAAAAATATTTTTTGTGGCAGTATATTTCATTTTAGTTGTTCCTCGTACAATATCGTGTTACGGAATGTAAGCACCAAACAAAGGATTGTGTAATAGCCACATAAAAAACAGATTTGCGACAAATACAATTATATTTTCGTTTGGAATTACATCTTATTATATAGTACATAGATTTCTGTGTTCCACAGGAATTACGTAGTTTTATTTTGGTTTTCCAAACTGTCAATGAGTCAATATCTTGAAAAAAAGTTTTGTGATAGACATGATATTACACTTGAACTTTGGGCTTTATCTGATCTGATAAAAACATAATATTGGTTCCATATTTGCTTACCAAACAAATTACAGTTTAATATAACAAACCGTTAACAAACAAAATTATTAACAAAATTTTCTGATGCAAACATTAATTTTGTGGTAGTCGATAGTAAATTTATAAAATTCGCTTCTTCTTAAGAAGGGTTTATCCGTTAAATATGAGCATGGCTTTTGCCTGCGACATATAGCACAACAGTTATAGCTGAGTGTAGGTTTTCACGACTATAATACATTGCAGAAATATTTTCTGGGTATTCTCGCGCTGTAGTATTTATACTTGATGTTTCGCCGAAGATGCTGTCAGCTTCTTCAGAAGTTGTCTAAAGACTAAAGTTGAAAATTTCGACAATAACCGGAAAATATTTTTACACAACAGTTATGTTTGAGTCGATTGTGGAGGGCCTGGATAAAGGTTTCGAAAATGCTGGTCTGTGTTTTGATTTTGGCAGGGCATTTGATAGCATTAGCCATAAGATTCTGTTGGAGAAGGTGGAGAGATATATCATTAGGGACAAGGAACATGATTTAGTGAAATTCTACCTATCACAGGGAGTTCAAAGAGTATGCCTCAGATCCTCAAACGGAATTAGTATATTTGCGGAATTGAAAGGGGTAACGGGAGTGCCACAAGACTCACAGAAAATAGGGTACGTGGTGGAGCTATTGTTCAATATGCTGATGACGTGTCTTTGATTGCCAGAGCGAATAATTTACAGGAACTAACAGCGAACATAAATAATATCGTGCAGAATATGGGCAGTTGTAGTTTTTAAAGCAACTTACAATTGAATTATGGTAAAACCGGGTTCGTTCATTTTAAGAAAGAGCATAAGTGTTTAATTGATGTTAACTAGATAGGCAACAAATTAAAGAATTTCAAGAGATCAAACTACTGAGTTTATCTTATTTGCGTGACCAACTAAGTACCAAGAACATAAAAATATTCTATTATTCCAACGTGCAAACCATACTCATTTATGAAATTATGTTTTGATATCCCCGTAGTGAATCAAAAGGAGCTCTTGGTGCCCAGAAGCGGATCATCAGAACCATGATTAAATTAGCTACTTTAAAAGAAGTCAAATAATGACGATCACAAGTATGTATATATATTTTTATATTTATATGTACATAAATTTAAAAAAGAATAATGAAATATACCGTAATATTGCAACCAGAAGCTCCAATTACTCAAGTATTCCTTGTCACAAAACCAGTCTTTATGAAACAGGCCCTGATCATATGTGTATTAAAATTTAGAACAAAATTTACATCCCGCCTGAGCTATGAAAAACAACTAATGTTTCCACATTTAAATTTACTCCCTCTATCTACTATCACCTCTTATTAGAATATCCATTCTATGAATTAAGGAAATATTTTAATCAATTAAAAAGAATACAAGTGGCGGAAAAGAAATTTCCAGAAGGGTGGCAAATGTCACGATAATGGGTACATAAGGAACAATAGTATAAGAGACAGGTAGGTATCAATAGCGTGCGGAAGTATATATCTAGAAATCTCAGCTAAGATTGTGGGGACAAAAAGACTGAACGAAGAGAGACAAGTACGGAAAATTTGGGAAGCTAGAAGTATAGACAGGAGAAGAAGCGGAAGACCTTGAATGAAATGGGATAAGGAAGTGGGACAACTAATTACGGAAAGAGGACCAAGATGGAAGGAAGCCGAAACGTTGCCAGGAAATAGAAAGAAGTGGAGAAGTATGGTGAATGAAATAAAATGATAGAAATAAAGAAGAAAGATATAAAATCCTCTACACCCAACGGTAAAAGAGATGTACACATATATTGCAATGTTTCAAAAGTGACTTTAATGTCGATGCTTATGTCAAGAATTGATACAACTGCACATGTGATTTTAAATTTAATAACAACTGAGGACATTAGTGCTGACGTCAAAAAATGGCAACGCTGTGAAACTTTCTCCAAGCAAAACAAGCTACATAACTTCACATTCTGCTCACGTTGTTCGACTTCCTTTAAAAGTGCTTTATTTCTAAATTTGTGTGCAGCTTGTACGGTGTCATGTTTCTTTTTTGTCTTGTATTCTGTTTTATTAACAAATCTGTGATGTGTTTTGTTTGTAATCACCACAGTAAGCAGAAGAAGTGCAAGTATTTTTCAAAGAAATCTGAGCTAAAGAAATAAATTGATTAATGCTGTATTGTATACACGAAGTGATGGATATAGAAGGATGTCAAAATAATAAATTTATATTTTGTACATATTCATCGACAGCCATCCCTGCCAACCAGTGGTCACTAATTTGTAGCTGCAGCTAATAACATAAATACCAGAATGTTGAACTACTACACAAGAGGAAGAAAAGTTATATATGCAAATACGTACAGACATTAACTTATAGTGTATATAGATAATGTTTTGTTATGAAATGGCTAAATAAAAGTCTTCCTTTTATTAAGTATTTTAATTTCGTGCATGTATTACATTGTTTTTCACTCAAAAAATATGGCAAATACATTATATTTTAATTATCGCAACCTCCTCCATCAATCTGTTAGGAGATGCACCAAGATATCAGACAGCCTCATCAAAACCTTTAAAATCTTTAATTTCTGGTTCCGATAGATTACTATCAGTTGCTCAGTATTCCTTGCTTGGATACATTTCTTCTATGGTTTGTAATGTATTCAACTGGGCTTTGGGACAGTCTACAGACATGTCTTATTAGTGACTGATATATTATGGTATGCAAATGTTGCCCTATGGTGAAGTAATGTAGCTCTTCTGGTCATGTACAGTGTGTACTTGCAATATTAGTATTTTCAGTGGGTTTAATCTGAAAACAATATATTTTAGGAGCGGCTGTTGCAAATTATGTGTGTGTTTATTAGTCATTGTACTTACTTCTTTATTGTAGGAGCGTTCCTTCATATTTGCTTTACCTGCGCCCCTAATAATCTTTAATAATAATATTACAACTTGCTAAGAACTAAGCAATCAATTTCACAGGAATGATGATTATCAGCTGATTATGTTTGAAGTATTTTGTTTAGTTTGAAAAAAAAACATGGCGCGTTGCCATGCCAACTGGGTTTTGTGACGACACACTAACGGAGTCGTGTTCGATCTGTTACGACAGATTATTCCAACAAGGCAACTTTTGAAAATTTAATATGACAACTCCAAAATTTATTACATTTAGATTATGATATATAGAGAATTAAGTTACAAATATCGCACTAGTGCTTGTGATACGTACAATTTTTAGATTATGTTACTATGTAAAAGAAATACAAACAACGAATTTTGACAATATGTTAATTAGAATTCATAAATACTACCCTTGTTGTGTTTAAATGTATCGTGTCCCACCTTTTTCCTTTTCTATCTTCCGCATTTTACAGATTTTATCGAATAAAAGATGGACTGAATTACGCGTCACCTAAGAAGAAAAACTTCACCCTACAGCGACAATGTGGATTACGGGGAAGATTAATGTACGTGTCATCCAATCCTTCAGTTAACCCGCTTTTTAGTTACGATAAGATACTTCACGACGTAGCACTATGTACAATGGGACAAAAGTAAACCTGGACGATTGGCAAGCGACGATATCTTTTATAAACAACGCTCACTTTCGTACAGGTTTATTCATTCAGAACTTACTGAAATTATTACTGTATGTGCGTATTGCACAGGTACACAGAAATAGTAATTAAGCTTAAAGGCTTAAAAATATAACGTATGATACAGCTTTTAGAGTAGAACTGAGAAAAGAAATATTATTTTAAGGGTGCGCTGCATTTTAGTATATTAATTTTCCCTTTATATAAATGTACAAATATATTTTAGGGTTAGTATTGGAATAGGGACTATAAATCGTAATATTTCATAATCTGTTGAAATAATTAATTTTCCATTGATTTTAAGCGCCTTGCATAGATGTAGTTAACTTAAATTATGTAACCTACTATACAATATTATATATTCTTTCTTTGATAAGAAGAAGCTGTCTACTGTGTGACGAAGGCCGACTATTAACTCGTGTAGTATATATACGCTTACAACAATTTGTGAATTGAATTAGTCGATCCTAAAAATTTGTCAACCATGCATTGTGTGGGTGTGTTAAGTTTAGTTCTGCTGACGATTATTTCTCATGAAGGTAATCAGTGTACTTAGATATGCAAGTTTTATAAGTTTCTTGTAAAGTAATTTTTTGCGAAATCTATATTTTGCATCGTTACGCAACTTTTATTATTGTTGCATTTATATTGAAAAGAAGACCTTTTTATCTATAGCACTATTTATTATTTGCTATATAACAAATATGAATATAATACGAGAAAAAATTATTAAAAAAACAAGTTGCGTAACAAAAACACGCAGTAACTGTACTGATAAAAAATAGCAACAATGTATCTATGTGTATACAATCGTGAACAAAGTGCTTAATTACAGTTTTAATAATAGATTTGACATTGACCACGGTTAAAATTAAAAAAATATATATATAAAATTACAGATGACTTTTCGGATATTTGAATGGGAATTGTTACTAATCTAGTGATTTCTTTCATTCCCAAGAAATAAATATCATAAATTGTACAAATATTAGAAAAAAATTTTTAATTACATTAAAATAACATTTAATTCCGATGGTTGGATGTTCGCGCTAAGTAAGGGGACTTGGCTGAATACGGTATTTGCCCCTTCAGTTGCTAGCGCGGGTAGAATTTCCCAAGATACATTGCGCTTTTATGTTGATACTTTTTTTGGTAGGCAGAAACGCAAAGAATATTAATTTTTTCTAAAAATATGAAACTTATCTATAAAAATGCCATGACAACTCAAGATGTGTCTGATTTTGACTACCACAAACGATATAAAAGAGTGAACAAAAGAGCGATTTGCGTTGCGAAATGGATGTTTAACGATACCATATTAAGCAAATCTAACAAAATCTCGGACCGCTTGACAAATTATTGGTGGAGTTGCACACACCAAAAGTAAATCATCCCCAGATTCAATTTCCTTATTGTAATGTTGTCGTTATGGATCCGACGCAGATTGCAAATATTAACAAGTACTTTACTTAACTTTAGCAGTGACGCCTCAGATATATGCGTCACCAACTCAGATTCAGTACTTGCAGCTATGTACGTTGACTCGGTCAGTTCTGCGTTGGTGTATACCATAATTATGATTTTGAAGTCATCTAATGCCAAAGAAATGGATGATTTAAACATAAATATACTAAAAAGGAATGCCGAGATAATAAAATACCCACTTGCATGTTTAGTTAACTGATCCCTTAATGCTGGATTGTTTCCTGATAATAATTCGAGGCATGGCAGTTTATTAAGAACAGCTTCACACAAAACTTCACTCTATGAGAGAAGCCCGATCTACGTCGGCAAACACCTGTATAACGCATTATCAGCGGGAATACAAAACATACTTCAGGCTCATTTATTTGCACATATTATTATCTGCAATTCAGTTGTTTTCACTCTCTGGAGGAGTTCCTGCAATCACGGGGCCGGGGGGTTACGTTTGAACACATTTGATTTTAATTTTTTGTGTAGTTTAGTTTGTTTAATTAGTTAATTTGTTACATTTGATCAATGTAACAATTTATGACTTTTGTCATAGATTTGATTTAAAATACAAAATAGGAGACGGTGGCTTAAAATAGTAAAAAATAAAAAATACCCTTACCACCTCGACGAGTGAAGAACTCCTGGATACGTATTTC
>JARFOC010000210.1:932813-944692 GCA_031763485.1 Osmoderma eremita | reverse complement strand
GCCCGTTCAATATTAGTTGTTAAGTGTGGTTATGATTATCTAGATTGATTGATTTGATCAATCAACCAAACACCAAAGACATTGCAGGGTGTCTACATTTATTATCGCCCGTTCAATATTAGTTGTTAAGTGTGGTTATGATTATCTAGATTGATTGATTTGATCAATCAACCAAACACCAAACACATTGCAGGGTGTCTACATTTATTAGCGCACGTTCAATATTAGTTGTTAAGTGTGGTTATGATTATATTTAGTAAGGATATAATGTTTTTTGTCTTAACTATAGAAGCACAATTTGTTCATTTAATTTTAAAAATCTGATGTTTCCAAGGATCTACCAGTTTTTCTACAGGCAACATTGATTTTGCAATGTTTGTTATTTCTGAATTCTATTGAAATTCTGGAAAAATACTACATAAAAATCATATTTCTATAACAACTATTGTTTTGCACAAACCTGCTCAGAGTGTCAGAGTGTGTATAAACTTTATCTGTATAACTATAACTGCCGGGATAGCGCAGTGGTAAGAGCACTAGACACCTGTACAGGATGTTGATGGTTTGAATCTCTGTTGCGGCAACTGATTTTTTTCTAAAGAATTGGGAGAGAATAAAAACTGCATTTTTAATGTAGCAAAGGACCGAAATATTCAACTTTACAAATGCTTTATTGCCATAATTCGAACACAAAGACAGAGACTAAACGCGTATCATCATCACGAACAGCTAAATGCGGTTGGCATCTTGATGGCATGAATTGCATTAAAGTGCTGAACAATTCTTGGAGAATTATATCCCATCTTCCCTTGACAGCAATTTATAATTCTTGAAGCGTTCGCGGTGATATATTTCGTGCAGCACCACGCACTCTCAAAGCATCCCAAATGGATTACCTTCTGGAGAATTGGCTGGCCATTCCGTTTCTTCTATACCAGGTTCACGGCACCATTTGTTCACGGACATTTGAACAATATTGTTGTAGTATCTAGCTTGTGATCTTGTTCGAGTGAAATCTTACTTTGCTATTGTCATTATCTCTTGATGACCGTTGTCGTAATTGCTTTCGGCCTTGTCCCACACCACAAGGTTCAATCGCTTTATTTAATTATATTTTTAAACTTTTGCTGACTTAAATACACTACGTAACCACAGAATAAACACAAACTAAACAGTATTAATACTGCATCCACTAAAATCACAATAGGCGCCATGACTGTCAACGCATCACATGATTAGATATTTTTAATTTTATTGGTGGAAGAGCAGATAGTTAGTTTTGCATCTGAATTGTCAATGCAAATAGTGAATTTTGCACCTATCACTGAACTTTAAAGCGAGTTTTTCATGTTAAATACTGAGTTTAGCTTCACACCAACTTAAATATCATATCCCTTGGGGAGTTCGGCATTCAAATCTCGCGAAATCTCAATTTTCGTCGAAGAGTGAGTGAGTTTTGCAACTATAGCTACGCCTTTATTGTGTTTTACCATAGGTACTACCATAATCTTCACTAACATTACTAAGAATTCTCTTTGTGTGAATTTCTATGTATAGCGTTTATGCAGTACAGATCCATACGTTATTTTGTAAGATCGCAACAGCATTTATGCAAATGCACTTACACTGCTTCCAAGGGTCGACGAAGTAAGGATTTTATTTCGGGTTCGCCCTGATTCCAATTGAATTCGAAACATAATAATATCGAACGTTTGCTTATGTACCTCATACATACTAACGCACTGTATTCAACTATAACTATGGTATCGATACAGATTCTAAAATTCTAAATTCGTGGAACGTTTTCGTTATAGCCAACTTTCAGAAGCTTTCAGCTCTGTGGTGAAATAAAATTGAATCTAGAAAAGCAATCGGATTTTAAAGTGATTCTATCCGTTCAGAGAGTGTTTGGAAATATTATTTTGAACAAATTAAATTATATATTTATAGATAGTGCATAACACATTATTTGAAGGGAAAATGTTTTTAGTAAGGTAAAACGAAACTGACAGATTTAAAAAGTCGTTTAGTTCTTGTTCTCGTGTCTGTTAATACAAATCTAACCGCTGCAGTTGTGGAAATGTGGAAAGCGAAATCACGAAAAATGGCAACAAAAACAAGAAAACAAAAGAACACAAAAATATGAAAATAAATACGACAATTTTTTGTTACCTAACCTGATTATATTATTTACGGATTTGAATATCAGAAATCAGTAATTAGTATTTAGTCATATTGTGTTCATTCGTCTGGGTCAAGCAGATAATGCCGAAATATATAAAATTGCTAAACATAGCAACAATAATATCAAGAATTTTAAAACAACTAAATACAACCAGAACTAAATACATAAACAAACTCCTAACCCGGGACATTGATAGGCGATGACATATTATAATAAACTGGTTAATGAAGAATTTCCAACCATAGGCTAAAGAACTTAAAGCACATTATCCTGCAAAAGTGATTAGTATCGACAAAGTTGAAAAATGAGTCTGAAAAAACCCTCAAAGCAACAGGGCTCGATCAAATATCCGCCGAACTGCGGAAATTGCTTCGAGATGACGTTTTTGTTGGCCTAGTGCACTGTTTAATAATATGAGAAGCAAAGGTGACATCCGCGATTCGCGGTAATTTTAGAAGCATTAAACTCACCTCACATACTCTGAAGATCTGGTAAAGGGTCATAAGGATCAACCGCTCAATTTGACAACAATAGCGGATAAACATTTTGCATTTACACCAGGAAAGGTACGATATATGCTATACACGCTGATTTTCATCGATGTTGAAAAAGGGATCGATAGCGTCCTGACGTCCTGAATATGGCAAGTACAATGTTCCCGAGTATTACATACAAATTGTGACGAATATGTACAGTTTTGTTCAGACACGCGTCAGGTGCCAAGCGGGATTATCCAACAGTTTTTACATCAAAGGGGGTGTCTACCAGAGCAGTGCTCTTAACCCTTTACTGCTTAATATCTTTATAAATTGTCTATCTCCTGATTTCTGAAGGCAAACTAGAGATATTGGAAAACCGGGAACAGTGAACCAAATCACTGGAGCCCTGGTGAGTTTTTGCTATATCTACTAGTCTCTTCCATTCGCACCTGTTATTAATCTCCAGTCACTTCCATTGCTTTGATGTCTTTATCCACCTGGTCCGTCTATCTTGCCTTTGGGCTCTTGTTTCCAACGGTGTCTATTCAGTGAGGATTATAACAACATATTCTTTGTGTTTTAATCATTTTTAGTTTTCATGCTTCAGGATATTATCAATTTCAATGGTGTTCTTGCTTCGTTTTCATCTATTTTCTTTGGATTCATCATGCATCTGTTTACCTTCCTTTCAAACACCTTCAGCTGTTTCTCTTACAATTTTTTCGGTCGTTGAATATTATCTCATCTTAGTTTGTTAGTTTTTGACTATCTCTCATGTGTTTAAGTCATTATTTTTTCAAAAAAATGCTTTATATACCAACTGGATGTTGTGTTTTGGTATTCTCTCATATTTAGAAACACATAAGTACTTAACAGACTCCATCTCTTAGTTTGTTTCCTGTTCCTAGTGCAAATATTTTGTTTTTGTTTCATTTGTTTCCAAGCCTCTCTCTCTCTCTCTCTTTCCCTCGTTGACTTCTATACAATTCCAAAGTATATTATGATGTAAAAATTGCTACATACCCTATTTTGAACGTACAATAACTTTCGACAGTTAGATGATGAAGTTTTCGAATATATGTACATATTTCCGAATCAATGAATGTATGTACGTTATGGAGGACCCTTTTCGCCGCCAGCAAGCGTAAGTGGTTTCAGTTAATCTATTCTACTGTAAGATCTGTTTCGCGTGACCAGCATCCTAAGTCGGCGGGTATACTAGCGCGGTCCACACAATTCACCGTCTTGTCGCGTTATTGTAGAATTTAATATGCAGACTGAAATTGTCAAATAAATCCTTTAGATAATGGTAAGCGCAAAAAATTCTAACCTATTCGCATTTCCTTTTTATCACCTCTACCTTTTTTAAGATTTTTCTTATGTTTCCCATACACCTCTGAATTCATTATTTCTTTCTTATTTAATATCCAGTTCTGTGGGGCGTCCTGTTATGGTGCTTTATATAATAGTGAAATCTTTGCGAAAGAAACAAAAATGAATAATTTTGTTAACAACTATACTGGTTAAAGTTCGAGATTTTAATTTTAACTTATACTCTTTTATAGTCTTCTCAATTAATTTTTGGTTTGCGAGAGATTGCCTGTCTTCTAGGGTCTAAGGCCTTGCATTCACATACGATGTGATGTGCAATCTCTATTGCCCCTTCACACAGTCCACAGCTTAGGTCTTCAATGTCAACCCCAATTTTCCGTAAGTGTCTTTTCAGTGAACAGTGCTCCTTAGGAGACTTATTACTGTATGAAGGTGAGATTTAGTAGTTCGTCAGCCTTCTTTACTGATGGCTTCTTAATAAAGGTTTTGCCGGATTGTATTTTTCCAGCATTCTTTGTGTTGTTCTTGGATCCATTTTAGTATCTGCCCTCGTTCTGTTTTAGACACTCTGAGGACAGATTCTGGGGTCGCGTATGAAGACGATGGTCCTTTCTAGAACACTCGTCGGCTTTCTCATTGATCACACACCTACAACAAACTAACAACAAACAACTTTATTGCGCATATTTAGT
Source organism: Osmoderma eremita (assembly GCA_031763485.1). NCBI lineage: Eukaryota > Metazoa > Arthropoda > Insecta > Coleoptera > Scarabaeidae > Osmoderma > Osmoderma eremita. The sequence goes on along the minus strand of JARFOC010000210.1, from coordinate 940,004 downwards.
TCCTGTATCCATTCTGAAGCCATCTTGATATCACTTTGGGGTTCCATAGTTCCTTAAGCGTCGCCTATCTATCTGTTGCAATACAGATCCGCTTATTGCTATAAGCTTTCTGGATCCGCTAGCTGCACCTCGACATTTTCTTAAGTATAGATATGGGTATCATGTGTTCTGTTTTCATTCCCAGTATGTTTCCCCCCACATGATTGCCCATTTTATTGTACCCCAATTCTTCATATATGCTGCTCGAGGATTTTAGCAATCGGGAATACCCCATCTTGCCTGGTTTCATCTACCTGCCTGCTTTTCTGACCTGATAAGCAATTAATCTGGTAATAGGAAACCGCAATTTAGCTGGTCGACTATAAGAAGGCGGGACTAGTAATAAGCGCTCGCTTTCACGTCACATATTACTCCGATGCCATTTATTTACATTAAGATCGATGGGAGGAGCTTTAACAGTGTAATTGCCCACTATGCGCAGACTTTATATAGCTAGTAATCATAATAACATAAAATCTTAAATTGATTTTAGTGAAAATAAACAAAAATTCTAGTGGAATAAAATCATTATTTCTAAACGAAAACCATGTAGCAAAAACGATGTAGCGAGCTAATAACTGTTCTAAATTTTCACATAAGAAACAAATAAATAATAATTCCTAATAAAAAAGCACAATATAAGGTGTAATAATAATTTTTTTAATTAACCAGAGCTCTCATGGTCTCTAATGCTCGGACTGTATTTTGTACTATTGCAATGTTTGGAATAGGCCCATTTGGAAATCTAACTGCAAATAAATCACCGGTAACTATTGCGGAATTTCCAGCATAATAGTTTTATTATTTATACTTTATCTTCAACAGTATAGAAGTCCATTATTGACCCTTTCACTCTTCAAGACGAGTACAATCGCATCCTCGGCAGCTATGATTTGGCGCAGTGAAAGAGTGCGTGCTCTCTGACAAACTAGAAGCGAGTAACCACGCCACGACTAGCAAGTATATCCAGATCCAACCTCTTTCCCTCTCTGGTGCACATGCGTATGCGAAATACAGCGGCTTCTGCAGAGAATGTACTCCAATTAACGTAGCTGTCATACGTCTATACCAAGTTGTACACGAATTCTTCTATATTATTTGAGAAAGTATATATAGCGCAAGCAATAAACAGACAGCTATAGTACAAGGTAATTTTTCACTATCAAAGTAATTTAACGAAACACACCCAGGGTGTGGCACCCCGCGCGGCCGATAAAGGTTTAATAAATACCATTTGGTTTAAATTCTATTATTTCCATTATTACTTCTTATTAATGCCACTCATGCTTTCCTAGTATCTCCGATGTTAAAGTATCAATTGATTTAAGTTTAGTTGATATTATCAACCAACTTAATATAATTAATATAAGTTTTCGCATTGCATATAGGTGAATTGACTTTAATTTTAGGAGTCAAGTTTAATGTCTCTAAGGTACTTTAAGTAAATAATAAAAATAATTTCTTTTCTCCAGGTAAAACCCAAGCACAGGAAATGTATAAACTAATACACTATGCAGATACATTTCTACAAATATAATAAAGTAAATAATCCTCAATCCAAACTTTACACTTAACATATTACGCCTTTTACATAATGAAAGAAAGTCTAGCCTAGCTAACATAATATTATAATCAATTTCCCTTGCAGGATAAAATCCATGAATTTTAAACAGTATGTACTTTAAAAACCGCCTTTACACCGATTCAGTGTTATTCATATGAACTTAGTAAATTGGAGACCACACACTTTACGGTTTATAGATGTAGGGATTTTGATAAAGCACTTTACTACGGATGTGAGCTTCTGAAAAGTATAACTCTAAATATTTCATGAATGGTGTCACATAATTTATCCTTCATTGGCACACGTGTTGTCTGCAAATAAAAAGGCGATCTATTGTATGGAATGAAAACTGAACTTTCCAGTAACCATAGTTTTCTATCGAGAAAATAATTTAAGGTGTTAGGGCACATGTGTGTTCCGATAAAAACTTTTATTTGAAAACTTTCTTCGATATGTCCGGCCATCGAGGGAATAGTCATTCTCGTCTACGCATAAGCTGGGCAGCATACCGTGTTACCTAATAACGCCTCTTGAAAAGTTACAAGGATTTACTTACACACGACCGAATAAAAATTGAAATTGCCCGCTGGTAGGAAGGTATATTTATTTTCCTTCGCTTAGAAGCGGTCCTTGATAGTATACCGTAAACGGGTAAATGCATTAATTTACACGAATATGTGATTAAACCTATGCCAGCGTAAGTTGAATTGTGCCCGTAGCTCCGCTGGTAAAAAAGAGTGCGTTTTTTTATGTTAGCGTTTCTCATTTCCCGCTCTCTGTTGTATATATGCATATTAACATAGTCCAACTGCAACGTCGCTGTTGCTACTACTTTCCATAAAAATAGAAATGTAAATTGGAATTGTGAATTTCTATCTGGTTAGAATGACTCCTTATCTCAAAACGTTTTATTTGAAATATCTTTTAGTGGTGAATTTAGACAAAGTATGGTAAGTAGTTGTAAGCTAATGCTTCTTTCATTAGTATGTTGGTTTCAAGCAACGCATTTCTATAATAGATAAAATTTATTTATTTTTTAATTTCCATTTTACAATTAAGTGCAAGGTCAAGGCAAAACAGTTTCCCGCTTAGTAATCGTAGTACTAGAATCGTTCATTCAAAACAGAACACGTTTACAATTTATCAAAATCGAGTTGTTCTTAATTGTACATACTTTCTTATTAAATTGCAATTATTGGTAACGCAAAGCTGTTCAAACGAAACTAAACAATATACAATATATGTTTGTATGTAGAGTGACTCTGTTCACTCAAAACATCTTTAACGATCGATATTTACTTCACAGTGGAATTATTGGGAACTCGAAGTATCAGAAGAAATATTTATTGAGAATTTGAACTACCGACAGCAAATGTAAATCTAGATTACATAATATATTTGGATTACCACCGCGATTCGATCCCTACTGTATTTAAAAGAAAATAAAAGAGAGGATAAGTCAGGACCGTACTAAAAAAAAGAAAAAGCGAGTGGTTTTTCGGGTAATCGGTTTGTCGTAGAAAAAATAATTCTTTTTCGGTTGCCTCTATATTTCGTAATTTATTTACTACATCTTCAGGAGGGATTTAAACTGAAATTAATTGTAAAATGTTGACATATATATGCTTTTTCGTTAAAAAAATTGTCGGTTGCTTTCTTGAATGTGGCTCTATATTTCTACGTGAATATATTACTGAAATATGAATCATCCTTATTCCAAAGTTCCCTCTCCACGTAAGCTTGCCAAGGAATTTAATATTAATGCTGTCTTCATTTTCGTTGATATTATACATCGTTATCTTTGTTCTTTCCTTTAATATTTGGTTTAGTTTATTGGAAGTAGTTTCAAACTACGTAAGTAAGGTTTTTAACTTTGCCGCAAACATCAGCATGTGACACGTAATATTTGCGTAGTAAATTGCTGGAAGGTAGGATGTAACGATTAAGTTTCATGCAGAAGCGCGCTCTGCATTTTAAGGTTAGGATAACGTATGCAGCCACATCCGATACGCTGTTACGCGCTTATATTACAGAAAGCCACTGCGTTGTGTTTGAAACAAGAAGAAGCTGCGACTTACAATGCTACTTTAATATAATAAATTTACTCCCAGTACTGCCATCGAAGAAACACTTCAGTTAAATTTTATAAGACAAAAGGATTAAGTTCAGGAAAATTAACTTAAAATGAGTAAATAATATATAATTGTATAATTTATCCATCATCCGGCACTACTGCTGATCTGACGTCAGACACATTGAGTTCTTCCAGTGCCTTATCTAACTTAAGAATTAGAGTCTAAAACTTGTCTTGCATTTATTATAAGAAAAATTATAAGAACGCAAACAAATCCTGAGATTTAGACAGAAAGTGAATATTAAAATCTCCTGTCAAAATTATATAGTTATCGGTTGAAAATATAGCATCTATCGCAAAGGTAGTAGTATTTAGGAACAGCTGAAAATCAGCACCTGAAGACCTAGGTGTATAAATCGACAATTTACTACAGCTTATTTGTAAAGAAATATTTAACAGTACAGATTTCTATAATCTGTAATCTGCTGATCTATACAGTACTGGCTTAGATCAACAGCCATAACAGTTTCATATATTGACCAAATGCTTACGTCACCAGCTTTCATAACTTGCGACACAACTATTTAGAGTGGGTATAATCATTAATTCTCGAAAGCTCTATATCAATCTCAGATCAGTCTCATTAAAGCATACAAAGAATTAAGGATTTTTACCTAAAACAGCTTCCAATTTCACAATTTTGTTATTCTAACTTCTGATGTTCGACACCATAAGAAAATGTTTGAATAAACTATTCGAGCCAATATTCCTTATAAGTTCTGGTTCTTCTCCGGACAAAACTTCCTCCGGACAAAATAGTGCTTGCTTCCATGGGGATTTTCCACAGACCACACGTGGTCATTGTGATAGTTATTTACGCCTTCCCTATGCTGAAGAACCCTCTGGCAAAATGCTAATTGTTGCTGTGCACCTTCGGGTTGTATTAGTCTTTGGAACTAATCTGCCTTCTCTCTGTATCTCGAAGTTTTCGAAATGTCGAACTAAAAACAGTACGAACAGATTGATGTTGGGTACATTCGCTGCTGCTTTACCGTTTACATCACAAAACCTTTATACAAAAATACATACAATCACCATATTCTTCCGTTGTAAATGAATACGTCTTCGAAAACCTTTGACAGCATGGGATAAACAATTTTTGTTTTTAGCAAACTCTGTTAGCCATGTTTTGTTTCATGAAATAAATCATATAACTTTAAAGCGCTATAACTTTGAAACAAAAGAAGATCGGACCAATGTTCATGTAACATTGTTTTCTTGGAAGTGCATCAGCTTTCATCTGCCAAAGTTTGTCGTAGAGGTAGCAAGTCAGTCTATATATAGGAGTCAGTAACTAATTCAATTGACGCGAAATATCCACTAAAGGCATTCTAAATGTCGACGCATGGTTGACTAGGAATCATTCAGTTATTTACCCTAGTTGTATGCATTTCGTAAAGGACCAAATTGTTCACAACTCCAAGTAAGCGATGTGCATTCATAGGCGAGTGTAAAGAGAACTGTCTTCCCTCTGTCTCAAACTACTTATTACATTTTGAATGACTCTTTCTTTCTTTTATATGTTCTTTCTTGCTTGTTGTATGAACCACCTTGTTATAGGTGTTTTTCAAATAAATCTGCTTTCCTCAATCCATTCTGGCCTAATTCCTTGTCTAGTAAATCAATCATCCGTATGTAATATATATGCTTACTTGATTTGATTTGATTTAGTCCCCAACGCAGAGAAAGGTCCTTCACATCCCTTAACACTGCGGCCTTGAGGCTTATTGTGTTACTCTACATTCGGTTGTTTCCTGATTATCCGAACAGATCTACCCCTTGACAAGGTTTAGTGGTGTGTATGTCAAATCCTTTTCCGGTATGCCCCGCAGTGTGTCTATTGCATCTGGCTTAATGCGTAGCATTCAAAAATAATGTGAGTGGCTGTTTCCTCCTCCTCATTGCATAATCTACACAGTGGTTCCTCTCTGTAGACTCCCATTCTGTGTAGATGTTTCCTTAGTTTGCCGTGTCCAGTAAGTAGACACGTCATCACCCTAATCTGTGTTCTGCTAAGAGACAGCATGTCAACTGCCAAATGTTGTGACGGTTTGCTCATCATCTGTTTGCTGTGTTTCTCTCCTGGTGCAAGTGTTTCTGGTGTTGTTCAGTCACCCAGTCAGTTACCGCACCACGCGCAACAGCTTTTATGATCCCGAGAGCTGGCTCAGGTCCAATGAAGGTCATTTAGGATCCCTTTCTTGCTAGATGGTCCTCCTGGTCATTGCATTGCAGGGAATCTTAGGGATCATGGAGTCCTAGCTCATATCTAACACGGGATTTTCACGGGATTAGTTCACACTAAGGATAACTTTTTTAAAGGTTAAGTTGTTACTGATAGTGTAACAAAAGAAGCTTAAGTTTTATAAATAGTTACGAAAAAAAATGCAATATATTTACAAATGTTCTTTTATCTAGTTACAGAAAAAATAGAGTTGAGAGAAATTATAGTTTGAGAATTAAAAAGTCTACATAATTATAGCTTTCTAGGCGAGTAAGTCGTGTCTCAAGTAGTCTGTCTTTCTGTCACCAACTTTGTAACGTGATTCTCAGAACGCATTAAAATCCCTACGGAATTAGAACGACGTAGTTGTTTTCTGTAATACTACTCCTTGTTGCTTCATAATTCTGCCCTTTATGATAAAATTACGTCACCTCTAGCGTACGTTGTGTGGAGATATCGAATATGGAATTTCATTATTAGTATAGGGAGCAGCTGAATAGGATAAAGTAATACCTATTTTGCTTGAAATTTCCGACAGTTTGACGGTAACATTATGTCATTAACTTCCTTCATCTTGTCATCAGCGCGCATTGTTATTGCAAAGCGCGCCAGCTTTAAATTTCACACTCTTCGGAAATCCTCTGCGTCGCGTCGCTGCCGCATTACATCGAAACAGACGTCGCTAATGGAGACAGGCTTCAGTTTACCGGAACGCTAATCCTCCACCCGATTAACTTACGCGTCTGTTATTGTCTGAGAAATTAGAGGCGGCACGGTTAATCAGTTGGTGACTGAAGTCGCATTAAACGTATAATCGAATATAAATTAAGAAAGGGGTGAATCCTTACAGATGTTCCACAATGGCATTTTACTGCTGTGACTTCGTTAATGCTGGCGCTTTCTTTCTACCTTACCAGTTTTATACGTCTTGTTTACAATCTTATAACGAGAGCGCACCAATTCCAGACACTTTTCCAGGGGCGCCTAGGGACACGGTAGCAAACATGTAGCGGTGGAAATGTCGACACAACTCTATAATGACACAAGTATCTCGGTAGATGCAATGACTGTTTTTGCGAGCAAAAAAATCGACTCAGACTGCACAGTCGCAGTAAAATGTCCCTGACACAAAAGCCAAATCTTAAATTCCATATCTGCTTTTAAAATCTTTAAGATCAAGATCATAGCTCCAAAATGACAGCACACTCTTTTACTTCTTTTACTTATACT